>VKKT01001496.1:24943-35962 GCA_008038995.1 Haliotis laevigata | reverse complement strand
CCTTATCAGTTCCAGTCTGATTAGCACAGACAGTGATTTCCGTAAAATCACTTATCTGCCTTGTGAACTCACCCGTCAAAGGCGGAAAGGTGTGAGCCGTGATAGTTTGTTAAATTGATCAGTTGGCTACACCAATCAACTTCTCATTGACTGACTTCGGCTTATGTATACAAGATTGCTGTTGTTTGAATCTCGTAGGACCAAATTTTCTTCTTGAGTCATCGTGTGTATTTATGAGACGAATTCGTGTAACCGATATTCAAATGATGACAACTATAACAGGGAATGGTCGGGACTGACAGGTACTTCGAGTTACCGACATTCGACTCATTGGGATTTGACTGTATATAGCACATCATCAAAAGTTCTTTCTAAGCATTATTCTAAAATATCTTTACATACCCCATTCTGATCACCATGTCAGTCCGAAGTCATTTAATGGCCTGGAAGAAAAATAAAATTCCATACATGTGCATGGATATCATAGATCACTTCATGGATGTGGCATTGCTGTTTGTTTTTGTTCCATGATAGGACAAGCATGGATGTACCATGTCTGTGCTGAGGATTACTCAACAGACTCAAGTCATAATCTGAACAAGTTGATCACTATTTAATGCTCTTGTTTAGACTTGAGGGTGAAATGGCACTTTGCTAGGATTACCATGACCCTGCTATAATTTGAGACATTTACTTTGATGACACTGTTTGAAACACTGACTCCACAATTTAAATGTATCACTTGTCATACCCACATGTATGTTGACAGACAAAAGTTGAACATGTGGCTGGAAGCAAAGGGGAAGACTCCCTCCAAGTTCCGACACCTGATGTGTTTTGACGCAGCTATGTCGGAGAGGAAGAAGCAGGACTCCCAGTTGAAGAGATCTATCACCATTAAGGAGCTGTCATTACAGGTACTGGAGCTCACCTTACCTCATACACCAATAAACGTGGAGAAATAGCAACAAACTGAACTCTGTACATTGAAATAAGCGCATGTCTGTGTGAATGAGTATAGGTTTACGCCACTTCCAACAAAGTTCCAGCAATATCACGACAAGGACACCAGAAATGGGCTTCACATATTTTGCCTATGTGGGGAATCATGTATGGGACTTTGGCATGATAAGTAAATGCTTTAACCACTAGGATATGGGCACCGATGTCTGGGGCCTCACATAGTTACTGTGATGTTCGGTTGGTTTATGGGGTCAGCTTCTGTATGTGTGTGGAATTCGGTCCATGGATATCCGCACCATATTTGTGCTTATTGGTGTCAACGGAGAATACAATATCTGCAGACTGCTTTAACTGTTCTTTCGTTCAACATGGACATGTATATGATCTCTTTTTACACTTAAATTACCTGTGAAAATCCGGGTTAGGATTGGACTTCAGCAACCCATGCTTGTCTTAAGAGTTGACTAACGGGATTTGGTGATCAGACTTGCTGGCTTGGTTGACACATGTCATCGTACCCCAATTGTGTAGATCGATGTGCATGCTGTTAATCACTGGATTGTCTGACCCAGACTTGATTATTTACAGACCAACGCCATATAGTGTGAATATTGCTGAGTGCGGTGTTCAATAACAAACAAAGCAAATCAAAGAGATCTCACTTCAATTAAACACTGTTCATAAGTGTGTTCTGTCTTGCTCAGTTAGAATGTTAAAAATAAACTGGGGCGGTGGGGTAGCCTAGTGGTTAAAGAGTTGGCTCGTCATGCCGAAGACCCGGGATCGAATTCCCACATGGGTACATTGTGTGAAGCCCATTTCTGGTGTCCCCCGCCGTGATATTGCTGGAATACAATATTGCTAAAAGCGGCGTAAAACCAAACTCAGACAGTCAATCAGTCAGTTAAAAATATACTACTCAAAAGAAATAAAAGAAATCAGGATATTTCTTTTTCATTCTGTCATGACAGATTAACACAAACATCATGACTGATTAACAGTAGTCTAATGAAAGCATTATGCTGGATTAACTATAGTCATCAAATATCATCTCGGGTACACTATAATCATACATCAACTTTATGACAGAGTTTCTATAGTCACGTGAATACATGTCGTATTAAGTATTGTCACATAGCTACTTGAGGCAAGTAGTGTCATACTACTTATGAACAAAAATCATCTTTGCTTTTTTATGTCTGATATTACTGAGACAGCTATAACTGTAATGTCCAGGGATGAGAATTTTCTGTGGATTTGATTGCGCAGGGTCATTCTTGTGAATAGTCAAAACCAGCAGCCCCCAACACCCTTGGCTCATTTTCCCTTTTTTCACACATACCCATTCTCATCCCTGAGTGTCTTTATACAAAACAAATCACAGTTCTGAAAGGAGGGATTTTTCTTACTCAATACAGCAAAAGAAGATGGCCAAAGAAGACAATGTCTGCCAGAATCTGACATCACTGTTCGAGGCTGCTGCTGTGGAGGACAAGAAGAGAAGACGCAGCCAGGTTGTGGAGAAGGGTGTCCTGGAACAGCTGGACGCCATACTCCAGGAGTGTCACCATCTTGTTGAGTCGGTCAGTTTCCACTTCCCCAAGGCTAAAACATGGGACAGAATAGGTCCCTGTTATCAATACTCCATTCATGATTCTGAAACAGGATAGGTCCCTTATCTCTGTACCCCTTATGTAATTATGGGACAGAATAGGTCCTTTATTTCTGTACCCCTAATGCAATTGTGGAATAGAGTTATCCCCATATCGCTGTTCCAGAAAAGGGTAGGGTCATAATGAGGTCCTTGTTCTCCATACCCACAATCAGATACTGGGACAGAATGAGTACCTGCCCACCATACCCTCAGTGGAGTGTGTATCAGATGCTATAGGAGTAGTGGGTCAAAATAGGCACTCTATGTTTCTGTTGGGATTCCTTGGCGGTAAAAGCTCTGACTGCTAAGAGACTGCAAGAAAGCATAGTTCCTAGTTTTCACAACATGTGTATGGAAAGCATGGCCAGCATAAGTTCCAGGTATTCTATACAGCTGGTAGGATTCCAGAGCAGAGTAGGTTCGCAAGTGTCCACAGGCAGAATAGTTTCCAGCAGTTTTCACTGTTTGTATAGGAGAGTCATTCCTAGCTGTTGTTTGTTTCCCCTAGGGCTGCCCAACGGACACTTTACTTGCCTGGCTACAGAGCATCTACGACAACATCCCCCAGGCCCGCCACTACACCCCCTTCTACAGGTGTAAAGTGGACACGGTTAAGCGAGAAGGAAGTCCAGCCGACATAACTGAGGTCATGGCTCAGGCCATCAGCAACTCTGCACAGGTAAGTGTTCCACTTTCCTTTAGCAATTTCTGTTGCATATTTTAGTTTATAATACTCTGTAAATTGATGTGTAGTCTGTAAGCCATTGAAGGGAACCTGCAAACATAAGGTGATTTCGGAACTATGATAGTTCATCCAAGGTTGTAAAAATTATCAGTTTTGAGAAATGTTTTTGCACCATCATATACAATGACCTAATTCATGATGCCTGCAGCCTTCGTCTGACCTGGCAGCCCTCAACACAAGCATCGTCATGGAGATGATGGCCATGGGGACCAGTCAGGCTGTCATCATCGACACAGCAGAACAAGGAGGAACAGAGGGGGCAGACATTACAGGGCAGGACAAGGAGGAGGACATGGAAACAAAGGAGGACATGGAAACAAAGGAGGACAAGAACTCACAGAGCGACAATGACGGTGTATTTGATGAGCTGAGGCAGACAAAACGTGTCCATTCTGAAGAGCTGGATGTGGAAGCACCATTTTCTATACAGTACTCTGTTGCTAATGTCACTCCATTCAAGAAAAGGTAAGCAGCAGGACAGATGGCTTATCTGTCAAGGTAACTAATGTGTAGCTACAGATAACTCTTGCCTGACAATGGTAAGATTTTGTGTAGGGACACTGGGTTTGAATCCCGGGTCGACCTGATCATGTCAACACCATGCCAGTTCTTGTGGATATCACCCAAGTGGTAAGCATCTGATATATGCATCAATTTGGTGTTTCTGCTTACATTAAGCTCAACCTCTGTGATAAAACTGGAATATTACTGAAATTGTTGAGAAGCCCAAGTCTCACTCATTCCCTTTTCTCTGTCCACAGGAAACGTGCTGCTAGTATCAGCACCCCTCAACTTACTCAGCCAGTTGTGACACCTGTCAGGCGATCAACTCGCAGAAGTGTTCAAAATAACGTCACAGACTCCGAGAAGATTGTCCGATCAATCAGTGACCTATCTGAGCTGGAGAAATCCAATGCCCTCTTCAGGCCAAATCATGCTCTAGATGATGTTCTGGAAAGGTTTACATAAATTGTAAGACTGGAACATTTTATTGTGCCTATACTGATATCCTTGGTGACCAAAATGGGGATCTGCATGACACAGTGACTGCCAGATATGGATAAAACTTGAGGGAAGAGGAAGACAAACTGTTTGTAATGACAGAGCCGATGTGGCCAGTGTCCCCACCAGAACTATGTGCACACTCCACAGGAGTCACCTCAGTAAAGGCCTACAGAACCAATTGCCTGTCTCCAGTTAACACTGAAACGGGGATCCAGTGGTCACAATGGCAGCCAGGTGTGGACTAAACTTGGTGGAAGACAAGCATTCTATAATGGCAGAGCTAATGCGTACGCAGATCTTTGGAGGGGTGTGTGTGTGTGTGTGCGTGTGTGTGTGTGTGGGGGGGCTAAATGACCATTGAAACTCTTGTGAAAAGGGTGAAAAAGCTGGATCTGCCCCTGTAATGTGTCATTCCTGCTACCCGGCCTGCCCTCCCTATTCCCACCTAGTCGAGCCCAACCTTTATTATGTCTCCAACATTAGGCAGTGATCATGGATGATGATTTTCTTAACCCACTGCATGCTATATATATGTATCTAGTGGTTATATGATAAAACATAGATCGTAGATCATAGTGCTTTTTTATATATATGTATGTATGTAGTTCTGAAATAATGTCACTATTTTTATGGATGACTTTGTACATATGTAAATAACTCCGACTGATTGTATGCAGTAATAACATGCAGAAAGAGAACATTGTAGGTGACTTCCATTTTTGATGAAATATATTATATAGAGCATTGCACATACAACTTCTGTCTTGTTGAGGGCTTCAATGATTACGGTACACTGAAGGGGTAGAGGTTTTGCAGCCATACCCACATACTCTTGACATGTTTTAATGCAGTGAGGGAAGGGTGCAACAATTTAAGCCAATTTTTTACTGTAATGCAATCCAAAAATTTGGTATATCAGTTTCCGTACCGTTCTTCTTTCTAGTCATAAAATGACAGTTTTGTTTTTAAAAAATATACCAAATTTTGGGATTGGATTACAGTATACCGAACTGAAGGCAAAATACAGCAGTTCTACTAATACCAGGGTATACCTTTTCACCCCTAGTTTTCAGTTACAGCTGAAGTGTAGAGGAAAACCCTGATTAATACTGGTCTCAGTAACTTCCAGCTGTGAAGAAAACCGTCACAGCCGGTACTGACAGGATCATATTCCGGGTAAAGTAACAATGATTATGGTTATGTTTTTCCATGTTATTAAACAATGTAAGATTTAGCCCTTGTCAATTTTCTGACCAACTGTGTTGCAATACATACTGTGGTAGGAGTAACCATCTCATCCCTACTGAAAACTAGAGTGCATGTGAAATACTGTTCAAAGCAGAGTCAAACCCAACTTGCATACTTATTGTCTGTGTAATATCCATATGGCGTATGCAGTGAGCAGGGCTCGAAAATTCCACTTGTCCACTCGAATTGACGAGTAAAATTTGTTTCGGGCAAGTGAAAAACTTACTTGCTCGTCCTAGAGGACAGTATGTTTTCTGATCCAAAAGTAACATATTTTTTTTCCTTGAAGTCTTAAACGGTGAACGAATTCAATTTTTGTCAAAGATTTTGTACCGAAGACATAGTAAGTAATGTTTATTGTAGTTTTATTCCAAGCAAACATTTTGAAATAGAATAATTTAAATGTATATTTATTGTGATGCATGATCTATAGGGAAAGTACAATTTTAGAAGGACGGGTGGGAAGTTCATATTACTCGCCCTACAAGGCAAGAGCAGATTTTTAAATTTTCGAGCCAGGAGTGAGTGGTTTGTCTGGTCCAGCTTTGACTAGTTACAGGATTCTGCTATGTTGCTGGGATATTGCTGTGTGCAGCATCAAACAAACATCTGAACCATGCTGATATTTTGTATATTGCATGTCTTTTGTGCTTGTGTTTGTGACACAAATATAGTTAAACACTGCTTGATATATATCTACATAGGTTTCATGGGTCCTGTTCCACAAAGAGTCATAAATCTATGTAAAAGTATGTGAGTATGATCACCTTGGCCCTAAGTTTGCTTTGTGGAACAGGGTGCCGTTATACAAAGCAATCTTAACGTTAAGGTGACCGTAACTCAGATACCTTAACATAGACTTAAGGTAGTCTTAGTGCTAAGGTTGTTTTGTACAACGGCACCCAAGGCCCTAGGTTATGTTCTGACAGAATACATTGTTTTTGTATATAAATTGTCATGAAATACTTCAGTATCTTGCACAAGAAGTCATTGGTGCTACTGTAGACATTTATCAGGAGATCAATATCAGAAGTAGATAATTCAAAACGATACATGGTCTTCCCCATATACTGAACAAAACACCTTGGCATCTTGAGTTATTTTACTGTCTACACCTAACACAACATTTTGCAAAAATATACATTATTGTTCAGTATATATAAAAACAAAGAAAATATGTATTTTTGTCCATAAGTGTGTGTACCTTGTGTTTATGCATTAGTGATGACTTACCATAAAACTATATAATGGCTCTGTTGCAAGTAACATGGTCTTTTCATAAAGGTGGATTCGATTAAATAATTTTTGATGTGTTTGTCACCTGTAGTTTCCTTATATATAAAGTTCTCATTTTGATTTATGGAGAGTTGAAGTTGGGTAGAATGAGTTTTAAATGAGTTTAATTGGTATTGATGAGATAATCAGTTTGATGGTCTTGTCTTGATTTACAAATTACCATGGCAATATTCCAAGTAACAAGACAGCTTCAGCTTTATTTGGTTTTAAAATATTTACATTTTAAAATTTAAAGCCTTTTTAACCTGTATAAAGTGCAATATGTTATAAACATTTAAACAGTAAGTGTGATGTTTTGTTTTTTCTTNGGTCGACCTGATCATGTCAACACCATGCCAGTTCTTGTGGATATCACCCAAGTGGTAAGCATCTGATATATGCATCAATTTGGTGTTTCTGCTTACATTAAGCTCAACCTCTGTGATAAAACTGGAATATTACTGAAATTGTTGAGAAGCCCAAGTCTCACTCATTCCCTTTTCTCTGTCCACAGGAAACGTGCTGCTAGTATCAGCACCCCTCAACTTACTCAGCCAGTTGTGACACCTGTCAGGCGATCAACTCGCAGAAGTGTTCAAAATAACGTCACAGACTCCGAGAAGATTGTCCGATCAATCAGTGACCTATCTGAGCTGGAGAAATCCAATGCCCTCTTCAGGCCAAATCATGCTCTAGATGATGTTCTGGAAAGGTTTACATAAATTGTAAGACTGGAACATTTTATTGTGCCTATACTGATATCCTTGGTGACCAAAATGGGGATCTGCATGACACAGTGACTGCCAGATATGGATAAAACTTGAGGGAAGAGGAAGACAAACTGTTTGTAATGACAGAGCCGATGTGGCCAGTGTCCCCACCAGAACTATGTGCACACTCCACAGGAGTCACCTCAGTAAAGGCCTACAGAACCAATTGCCTGTCTCCAGTTAACACTGAAACGGGGATCCAGTGGTCACAATGGCAGCCAGGTGTGGACTAAACTTGGTGGAAGACAAGCATTCTATAATGGCAGAGCTAATGCGTACGCAGATCTTTGGAGGGGTGTGTGTGTGTGTGTGCGTGTGTGTGTGTGTGGGGGGGCTAAATGACCATTGAAACTCTTGTGAAAAGGGTGAAAAAGCTGGATCTGCCCCTGTAATGTGTCATTCCTGCTACCCGGCCTGCCCTCCCTATTCCCACCTAGTCGAGCCCAACCTTTATTATGTCTCCAACATTAGGCAGTGATCATGGATGATGATTTTCTTAACCCACTGCATGCTATATATATGTATCTAGTGGTTATATGATAAAACATAGATCGTAGATCATAGTGCTTTTTTATATATATGTATGTATGTAGTTCTGAAATAATGTCACTATTTTTATGGATGACTTTGTACATATGTAAATAACTCCGACTGATTGTATGCAGTAATAACATGCAGAAAGAGAACATTGTAGGTGACTTCCATTTTTGATGAAATATATTATATAGAGCATTGCACATACAACTTCTGTCTTGTTGAGGGCTTCAATGATTACGGTACACTGAAGGGGTAGAGGTTTTGCAGCCATACCCACATACTCTTGACATGTTTTAATGCAGTGAGGGAAGGGTGCAACAATTTAAGCCAATTTTTTACTGTAATGCAATCCAAAAATTTGGTATATCAGTTTCCGTACCGTTCTTCTTTCTAGTCATAAAATGACAGTTTTGTTTTTAAAAAATATACCAAATTTTGGGATTGGATTACAGTATACCGAACTGAAGGCAAAATACAGCAGTTCTACTAATACCAGGGTATACCTTTTCACCCCTAGTTTTCAGTTACAGCTGAAGTGTAGAGGAAAACCCTGATTAATACTGGTCTCAGTAACTTCCAGCTGTGAAGAAAACCGTCACAGCCGGTACTGACAGGATCATATTCCGGGTAAAGTAACAATGATTATGGTTATGTTTTTCCATGTTATTAAACAATGTAAGATTTAGCCCTTGTCAATTTTCTGACCAACTGTGTTGCAATACATACTGTGGTAGGAGTAACCATCTCATCCCTACTGAAAACTAGAGTGCATGTGAAATACTGTTCAAAGCAGAGTCAAACCCAACTTGCATACTTATTGTCTGTGTAATATCCATATGGCGTATGCAGTGAGCAGGGCTCGAAAATTCCACTTGTCCACTCGAATTGACGAGTAAAATTTGTTTCGGGCAAGTGAAAAACTTACTTGCTCGTCCTAGAGGACAGTATGTTTTCTGATCCAAAAGTAACATATTTTTTTTCCTTGAAGTCTTAAACGGTGAACGAATTCAATTTTTGTCAAAGATTTTGTACCGAAGACATAGTAAGTAATGTTTATTGTAGTTTTATTCCAAGCAAACATTTTGAAATAGAATAATTTAAATGTATATTTATTGTGATGCATGATCTATAGGGAAAGTACAATTTTAGAAGGACGGGTGGGAAGTTCATATTACTCGCCCTACAAGGCAAGAGCAGATTTTTAAATTTTCGAGCCAGGAGTGAGTGGTTTGTCTGGTCCAGCTTTGACTAGTTACAGGATTCTGCTATGTTGCTGGGATATTGCTGTGTGCAGCATCAAACAAACATCTGAACCATGCTGATATTTTGTATATTGCATGTCTTTTGTGCTTGTGTTTGTGACACAAATATAGTTAAACACTGCTTGATATATATCTACATAGGTTTCATGGGTCCTGTTCCACAAAGAGTCATAAATCTATGTAAAAGTATGTGAGTATGATCACCTTGGCCCTAAGTTTGCTTTGTGGAACAGGGTGCCGTTATACAAAGCAATCTTAACGTTAAGGTGACCGTAACTCAGATACCTTAACATAGACTTAAGGTAGTCTTAGTGCTAAGGTTGTTTTGTACAACGGCACCCAAGGCCCTAGGTTATGTTCTGACAGAATACATTGTTTTTGTATATAAATTGTCATGAAATACTTCAGTATCTTGCACAAGAAGTCATTGGTGCTACTGTAGACATTTATCAGGAGATCAATATCAGAAGTAGATAATTCAAAACGATACATGGTCTTCCCCATATACTGAACAAAACACCTTGGCATCTTGAGTTATTTTACTGTCTACACCTAACACAACATTTTGCAAAAATATACATTATTGTTCAGTATATATAAAAACAAAGAAAATATGTATTTTTGTCCATAAGTGTGTGTACCTTGTGTTTATGCATTAGTGATGACTTACCATAAAACTATATAATGGCTCTGTTGCAAGTAACATGGTCTTTTCATAAAGGTGGATTCGATTAAATAATTTTTGATGTGTTTGTCACCTGTAGTTTCCTTATATATAAAGTTCTCATTTTGATTTATGGAGAGTTGAAGTTGGGTAGAATGAGTTTTAAATGAGTTTAATTGGTATTGATGAGATAATCAGTTTGATGGTCTTGTCTTGATTTACAAATTACCATGGCAATATTCCAAGTAACAAGACAGCTTCAGCTTTATTTGGTTTTAAAATATTTACATTTTAAAATTTAAAGCCTTTTTAACCTGTATAAAGTGCAATATGTTATAAACATTTAAACAGTAAGTGTGATGTTTTGTTTTTTCTTCAACATATCCACCAAGGACACAAATATCTGCCAACTAAGCCAGAACTGTTGAGCATGGGTTTGAATCCTTATGCCCTCTTGATGTTGGTCATTCAGGACAATCTGTATGTGGCAGCAATGATACAAGTGAAAGTGTTAGACCTGCTAGTATCTTCTTGTCATGAGATGTGGGTTCTCACAGTGATTCTCATTTAAAAGGAGATGTCCTCCACCCAGACAACCTTCAGTAGGCTTGACATCACTCACTCACTCACTCACTCATATACTAGGCACACACAATAAAGGAACCCCTTCATTTGTGAAACATGTATAATTTAATCAGCACAACCGTACGGTAGGTATGTCAGATATGCTTATAACGAGCGTGTCCACCATGAGCAGCAATACATGCACGACACCCTGCAGGCATGCTGGACACCAACCGATGAATTGTCGCCCTTGGAATCACGTGGCACTCTTGCTGCAGTGCTCTACCTAACACATCAAGATTTGCTGGTGCAGGCTCCCTGAGACGCACTCG
>VKKT01001492.1:28043-44490 GCA_008038995.1 Haliotis laevigata | reverse complement strand
CTGACGTCACGGAACGTGGCACGTGCATGCATGTTGGATACATGTCACTAGTCTCTGAGTTTGAATCCTTATGTGTCTACACAGGTTTGATAAATTTAGACTTTAATTTTTTGTATGCACAGTTTCTTTACGTGCCTAGAGTATTTGCGGGTTTGTTGTAGATTTGTTTCCCTGTTTATGAATGCATGTACTCTTGTTTTTAACCTTATACCAAACAATAGAGCATAAGTCATAAAGTTCCGCATGCAATCCAACTTTCATTAAAAAAAAGTGAGACCCATTTGTCCCTATGTTGTACAATGAACATTGATTAAACATTAAGCACGGTCGGCGTTCTCTTGCTGTAACCATTCTGGCGAAATTGATATCGAACCAGGTTCAGAATAAACCAATTGCCCTGATGCTTCGAGGAAATCATGAAATATATTAAACAGAATCGAAAGTCCATAAAAGATGAATAAATCTTTGACATATCTTTCAACGCTTCAGACGACAACAGTGAACAGTGAACATGCATGTGATGGTGATTAGTAACACTATCGATCTTCCGCCCATCTTCTTCACGAAAACACGTCAATAAAATGGTAAATGGAATAATGAGGTCTCATTAAGTACCAGTGCTAAATGATGGCCTATGCTATCAAGATTCAAGTTTCCGAATTGAGATCGTCCATCCCATTTGATCGCAGGTGAAAGCGAATGGCCGGACTCCTGCAACACTGTGCGCATGCTCAGACTACACAAACTGTGTTTACATGTTCTGCTATAGCATTCATTTGGTAAATAGCATTGTGTATGCATAGCTTCCGGTCGTGGGAGCCGTGCCAATTTACACTTATCAGAGGGGTACACAGAGTCCGTGGTCTAGACTACCAGTTGTCCGCCTTTTTGTGGAAGTTGCGATGGCTGAGCGGGTTAGAGGGCTGACTTTCTGTGCTGGCGATTGGGTCCTRACTCTGAGGGTGTGGGTTCGAATCCCGGATAGGACTCAACCCAACAAAAGTACTAGAATCTGTACTTTACCGAGAAAGTGTAATCCCAAATATAACATGTGGAACTTTGTTATGCGTTAAGGAAGTATGTTCCTGCCAGCGTTCACGAATTTGGCTTGAGACTCACACTTTTATAACTCCTGTCACGCTATCACAACAAAAACAATTAATGTCACCTCAAACTGGGTTCATGCGAAAATAGACACACGCATCCGTAACAAATCACAGAAATAGGTATGAAAATGTCGTTTTCAGTGACTTTTCCGAGAACGGACTCCACAGCTATCCGTTTGCTTCATCGGAGCTTCAAAACCTGGTCGAGGGCTGCAGCACTTGCCCCTGGCATCTCAAGCTTGACTTATATAACACTTTAAAAACTCTTTTCAAAACATTTACGTCGCTGTTTGGAAAGCAATTCAAAATCACCAGGTGTGTACTTTCTTTTGTCCGTCAGTTTATATGCGAGCACCTGCAGGACAATTCACGTGTAAATGACATCCCAACATTAAAGCATCTGGGATTATTACAGTGCTGTGCACGTAGCCCATCGCCGCTGGGCGTGCCTTGTGATCAAGTTAATGACAGCTTCATGTGTATGGAGGTGTGTATGCGGGGCGGCGTCAGTCAGCTACAGCAGGATAGCTTGCAGCTGACAGTGTCTAGTATATGCAGATTCCAAAGAAAGTGCATTTGGTTAGAACTATGTTGCTTAAAATACTTTCAAATTTTATACATTGGTAGGTATATTTTCTTCACTTCATTTTTTGTCATTAGACATGTGTGGTATATGGCAACCTGTGTGGCAATCTGCCTATGGAAATGTTGCCATGAACATTTTACAGATTGTCAGAGACATTAAAAGTTGTAGCATTGTAATGAGGGGTATACGGAGTTTTATGCGTCCACAATTAACCGAGCCGGAGGCGAGGTGGATAAAACCAAACGAGGACCTCTTAAAACCCCTTATGTTACCTCACACATACATGTCGCTTTCTGATTGGCTGAGCGCGCTTCTATTATTTTCAATGTACCCCGCTTAGAAGCGAGTAACATTTCAATGTACCCCACTGCCAATTGCAACCCATTGGGTACATCGTGGTAGTTATTCTTTATCTCGAATAACATTAAATCACGTGTGATGTACGGAAATTACCGATGTTTTGCGAATGCAAATCGATGGAAGGGAGATAACACTAAATCTGTTTTTCTTGTCAGCAAAATCTACCGATGGCTGCAAAAAGATTTGTTCCCGTGCTTCAGACAATTCAAAATTAACATTAAGGTGTTCGGTAAGATAAATACGTTGTTCACTAGTCCCTCGGGGCCCATGGGTTGATGTACCCTCGATGTTTCTTTATGGCGAGGGGAACATAAAGAAACATCGAGGGTACATCAACCCATGCCCCCCTCGTGACCAGTGAACAACTTATATTATACCCCGAATCATGATGCTACAACTAATTTATCTTACCGAATGTTTAAATCTCTCATTAAACAAATGGAAATTCAATCATATATTTTACAAACATGGTACCGACAAGTCAATCCGAACCACTGGTTCACTGATTGCCGTGAATGCAGGCTTTTTTCCAAGGGGCGGGTATAAATGATTTATTCTCCCTCGCAAAGATTTATATCACGCTTGGGCGATGAACGGCCGTGCACCGGGCATACATGGTAATTTGTTCAAGGTCTCGTGAACAAATCAGAGATGGACGTTCTTACATGAGGTAAGATAATCATGGTTAAAACCTTTTTCAGTGTATTCAGTGTACGCTAGAGATGTTCAGAGCCTGTGAACATTTGTACTAGAGATATTGACTGAATCCATAGTAAATGACTACACGGAGATGGCGATGAAGAGGCGTATGCTGCCAATACTCTGGTGCGTCCGAAGTGTTCTGTCAACATCCTGTTAAAAAAACATACAGACAGAGTTCCCTCAATGTCTACACGAGGTCAAAATGTAATGGAACATATGGGATACTTATCGATCTTTGTCAGTAATTGGCAATTGTCATCCCACTTACATTTCTGTTAGTCACATGTTCTCTTTTGTCTCTCGCTTTAAAAGAAAGACTGGCCACCATGACGCTGGCACACATTTACAGGTAGAGTGAGTGACTGAGTTTAGTTTTACGTCGCACTCAGCTATATTCCAGCTATATGGCGGCGTTCAGTAAATAATGGAGTCTGGACCAGACAATCCAGTGATCAACAACATGAACATCGACAAACGCAATTGGGATACGATGACATGTGTCAACCATGTCAGCGATCCTGACCACCTGATCCCGTGTGTCGCCTCTTACGACAAGTATGGGTTACTGAAGACCAATTTTAACCCGGATGTTGTCGGGTTGTACAGGTAAAACACATGGCAGAGAAGGCGCGATGGCGAGAGGGTCGCTTGTAAATGTATATCAGGAATATTCGTTATAATGCCATGGCTGATATGTCAAACATATTATCCAGATTTGTAAAACGTTTGAAGAAAATTCTAATACCTGAAAGCCAAAGTGGCTTGCCGCTTTGATTTGCTTCGCGAAGGTAACTTGTACAGGTCAGGTCAGCTGTATTCCGTCTGTCGTCAAAACTATTTATGCAAATTATGCTACATATCTGCTTTCTGTTTTTCACCATTTTCTATTTTCCAATTACCCTATTACCGTGTAGTTATGGCGCTATCCAATCCATTAGGTTTCTTTAAAGCTTCATATACCCATGAAAAGCTATTGTTTCAGTATGTTTAAAAGCACGAAATCCGCCCTAGTTTGTGTTTCAAATGTACACAGCAAACATTTGGCGTATCCTGCCAACTCAGGACAAGACCCTTATTCTATTTATCCATAAATATCAACCTCATTACGTCCCCGGAAGGTAGCGGAGGGACACCAATAATGGACTTTACACATAGTACCCATATTTGGGAATCGAACCCGGTCTTCGGCGTGAAAAGAGAGCGGTTCAACCATTAGGCTACCCCACCGCCCCACTATTTGTCTGAAGAGACGTGAGTTTTACAACATTAGCCTACAAAACAACCGTATTTAGGGTGCATAGATGTTTATGCATACAGATGTGATCTAGTCTACAGTGTCCCAACATGTAATGTACTGAAAGTACAGAAAGGACATATTATGTTATCAATCATACAATGCATTGCATAAATCCCTGAGTGTCATATAAATATGTCCGTTTTTATTAACCAGTTCATAGATACTCCATGCTGAGTGTGGATATTTTAGCAGCACTATGCCTAAATTTGCTGTGCAAACAGGTATGGAAATATCAGAATTGTTATTTGACCAGAGATGAAGTCTACTTGTATAGACTATCCCGTTTATAATATATTGAGTATGGTTTTACGCTGCTTGAGGCAATATTCCAGTAATATCGGCGGAGGACACCAGAAACGGGCTTCACACATTTTGCTCATGTTTGGAATTGAACCAGGGTCTTCTGCGCGACGAGCGAACGCTTTATGCACTAGGCTGCCTAACGTAACCTATATATTATAACAGGTCTTCAAAACACTTTCATCTGCATAGAGAATTTCATTGACCCACATATATGATCCCCTGCCCTACACCCGTTGAGCTTTCTGGGTCCAAGTGCGAGTTTGTTTCGCCATCGAGACTGGCGTTGCTAGTTTGTATTTACGGGGGAATCGAACCCGGGTCTTCGGTGTGACGAGCAAGCGCTTTAACCAGAAGGCTCCCCACCGCCCCAACTGACCATCCGAGCGATATATACATTATCAACGCAATGGTTAGTATTCGTATCCAATGTTTTATCAAAATTCACTAAAGGTCTTCTGAATGTTAAGTTGTTGGCGGACAAGTAAATTGATTTTTGTGGTTCAGCTATGTCACGTTTGAGTTTGTTAAGGCGGCTATTGATTTTCAACCTCGTGCAGAGTTATGTCCCCTGGTCGTGAGAGGAGCCTTCTCATGAACGTCTACCTTGTTTAGGTGTACTTCCAAACAATACAACCTGAGTGCCGTTTTAGATTAGGGTCAGAACAAGACCCATTTATTCAGAATCTTTCGTTCATTGTTCTGCCGACTTTGTCAGTAAGTAGTGGGTGAGTGAGTAAATACTGTTTTACAACAAACTTAGCAACATTCCAACTATAGGACTGCAGTCCATATTACTTAAAAGACCATTTCTGGTGTCCCCCACCATGATATTGCTGGGATATTGCTAAAAGCAGCGTAAAAAAACCAACTCAACCTATAAGACGTAGAACCAGTCAATCCAGTGATTGACAATATAATCACTTACTGACATAGTCCCAGTCCTGACCACCTGATCCACTAAATTGCCCTTGAGACAAGCAAAGTTTTTTTGAACCACAAATATTGGTGATTTCAGCCTTAAACAACAAACAAAGAAGAAATAAGAACAAAGTCGTGTAAATTGATAGTCATATTTACTTTCTTCACTAGCAACACTGCCTGTACATCACAGGTAGCCAACACAGGGGACCCAACTATCCAGTCGTTCCCTGTACAACCTCAAGGTAACAATATATACACGACCAACATGTACAGTATATACAAAACAAGTACAACAGTCCAGAAAGCAATCACATTCATGAATAAAGCTTTCCAGTTTTATATGCACAATCTACAAAAACGGCAGTTCTGAATCAAAGGTAATTACCATCCCAGCAAGTGTATGGGTTGCAATAAGTAATATCAACTGGTAAAAATACTCTTTAATTTATTTATTTCGATAACTAACAAGTTCACACTTCGACACGTACATACTATTTAACAGAAGTTCAAGAACATTAAGACCTTCATGTTACTTTACTTAATCTGAAATGGTGGGGTGTTCCTTAACTTTCTTTGAGAGGTATACTTAGTCAGGTCCATATATTTGAAATAAACAAAGACAGAAACGGTAACTGTATATATATGAACCCTATTCATCAGACAGAAAGATTATATGTCTAACATTATTGTAAACCTACAACTGTTGAACAGGACAGAACTGTTTTATTTTTGGAATGATAGAAATAGACACACAACTGATTTGATAAATATGATATTTTCTATACATTCCTACCATATGAATAGTCAATGGATGTTAGTAACAAAGCAGTTTTATTGAGCAAATACATTTCTTATTGAAAATAGATAAACAATATTCATGACAAGCATAATTAAACATACAGTTAGGTGAATCTTCAGATAATCTCTTTTTTCTAAGTTAATTTACAGACTTGAACAAAATACTGGTCAGAGGTTGAAAATAAATGTTTTAAACTTTCAAGTTAGAATATTGTAAAAACGTGAAGATGTGAAAAAAAATTCAAATTCTCCATTTTATTGGTTTATCAACAAAGACTGTTTGGAGTATTCATGAAGCTCCATCTTATGATTTGAGAGAACACTTAAAGGTGACTGTCTCGCTTTTCAGGCCAGGACACAGGAATTTGTATCCCTAATGTTTGTTTCAAGAGAGTGCTATTGTTTTACTGGGATTTTTTCCCCCTCCACATTCCTGAAATTTGTAGGTCTGAGAGGCGAAAACTAGAAGTAAAAATCAAAATGCTTTATAGTACTTATTTATATAAGTAAACCTAAGTACTATACACATTATCCATGTGAAATATTATGCATTGAAACTTTATGCAATTAACAAATCTACATCACCACAATAGTTATTAAAAGAAAGACGTTTCTGGTAAATCCTATTTTACCAGGGCCAGAGTTTAATTCCAAATTTCTATAGTCATTTCAATTTTGAAGTAGTGAACCAAAATTTAAAAAAAGGGAATTATTCACAAACATCAGATACAAGAGTTTCAAGCATAGATGACTAGCATCAGTGTATGAAATAAGCCAAAACCCATCCAGACATCTGGGCTGGTAACTTCAAAAACATACCAGCCCAGAAGAGATTTAACCAGTCCTTCTTCAATACTAAACATACAGTGCAAATGGACACATTATCTGAATATTTTTTTCACCCTTCCATCGGGCTGGCTAGCTGTAAAATTAAACCGTCTGGATGAAATCTAGCCCGTCTCTGGCAGTCGTCCGGGCCTTATTTCATACACTGCCAACATGATGCCTGATGCCATCCCTTGTGTCCACCTGGATCATATATTCTCTGGGTATTTCAGGTGAAATGTCTCCAAACGTATTTGTCATCTAATGGTGGGTCTGGATACCTCTACCTTTTCGTGATCACCTGGCAGAATCACTGTTTCAGAGTCATTCATGAACAAATGGTCATCAAAAAGTCTGTATTGTACAATCGACAGTGTTTAGCATTTCTTGGAAATACAAGGTTTTTTAGCTTTTATTCCAAGACTAACTGAAAATGCAGTTGGGTCCAAAGTCCTGCAATCAGTTTGAAAACTATGTAGTCTTTATCCATCTTATAATAATCATCATTATTAGTCAACCAGAATGTCAACAGCGTCTATTACTAATTTCTCAATATTAGACCTTTTGAGACAACCCCCACCTACCTACTCATTTGAAAGAAAGATATCAATAATCTGATACACAGATGTTGAAATCAATAGGACAGCATTATCACTGTTATACATGTTCTACAGTTCAGATGTTCATTAAGAACATGTGGTGAATACTTATTTAGGGCATAAACTAACCATTCCATTGTTAACATACAATGAAGCATTTATGTCTGAATATTTACCAGTTGGAAGCAATTACCTAAAAGTTACTGCCCTTCACATACTAAAGACCAAATATTAACATGAGACGAAATATTTCCACTTAAAAACATTTTGCTTTTAGCTTGCAATGTTTTTTAAATAATGTGCGAAGACAATAGGGAGATATGGAGGTTTGGGCATAATAAGTTATGATTCTATTACTAGCACAAGCACTATAAACATATAAACACTATAAATATGATAAATAGTTTGGCAATTGGAATATTTTACGTGAAGATTCTCAATTCATATCATTGGGCACTAACAATAATATAAAAATTAATTTAATTAACATTAACAATCTTCTTGACAAAATATTAAATAATGTAGTGCCTATTATAACATTCTAACCATTTTCAAATTAAGGAAAATATTTAGAGAACTTAGATCACCTTCTTCCAAATATATATGATTACTAATTTTAGCACTGGCATTATGAAATCAAAGCTTCATGGTTGTTGGATAATGCACATGCTGTGACTGTTTTCCTACAATCTTGAAAACTTGTGACAAAATTGTAAAAATCTACATCAAGTCTTACTTACTGTGTTATTAGGATAAACCACACAGAGACTGGTGGACTATTCAACAAAATCAAGACGTTTTCATACAGTTCAAGTGTTCGGAGAAAACTATTTACATCTGATAGATATAAATTATGTGCATAACTTCATTTTTTAAGCATTTTGGGACATTTTCTCTTTTCCTTGAGCTTCTGATCTCCTCCTTCCTCCTTCCCTTACCCTCTACGTATCTAAACTATCCTGCATTAAGACATCATAAAACAAAAACCCTGAAAATCAAGGAATTAATTTGGTGTGGCCTAACAGGTGCTAAATCTTGTATATTACCACAGAATGAACCAGATACTTTAGATTTGTTACAGAGGCAATATGTTTCTTGTCTGTAATTAACCCGAAAAAGTAATAAAAATAGAACCAGTAACCTGTATAGCTGAAAAACAGAACACGACCTAGAACTGTCATCTCTGACCATGATCTATGTGTTTAACAAGTGACACAATTCCTTCTTTTTGTGACAGAAATGTCATGGTGATATAGCGTACATTCACCTTTATCAATCAATCATAATTTACATGTATCCTTTTAACAATCAATCACAAATAACACATAACACTGTAAATCAATCATATTTGTCTTGAGTCATCACTGATTTACTACAAAGCAACATTTTTAAACTTGAAGATAAATGTCTCTTTGAATGTTACTGGAAGCACTCGCGTTAATGTAAGAAAGCTCCATGTGGGAAGAACAGCAACCAGATTAGGCCAGAACAAAAGTGATATATCTGTTCTCTGACCTTCATATGCTCCTCAAGAACGGACAGAAATAAGATAGAAGTGTTGCATCATGGTATGCAAATCACTAATGCAATAAATACACCTAAAAGAGCTGTTTTACCAAATGATACTAATTTTCAGAACTAATATTGAAAAAGTTCCTAAATGATGTGTGGAGCCTCGCCTGAAAGACCTCATCAATCAAAAGGAAATCTATGTCAGTGTATCTTGCTACGAACAAAGGATGCAAAGGATGCAGACAATGGAGCCATATATCTAATAATGGTTTCAAAATACTGAAAATGGATCCAGATATTGACAATGGAACCATGTATCTAATAATGGTTTAAAATATTGAAAATGGAACCATACATTTAATAATGGTTTCAAATAGTGAAAATGGAACCATATATTTAATAATGGTTTCAATCACTGAAAATGGATCCAGATATTGAATATGGAACCACATTTTTAATATGGTTTCAAATACTGAAAATGGAACCATATATTTGATAATGGTTTCAATTATTGAAAATGGAACCCCAGATATTAAAAATGGAACATATTTTTAATAATGGTTTCAAAAATTGATAATGGACCTAGGTATTTAATAATGGTTTCAAATATTGAAAAAGGATCCTGATATTGACAAAGGATCCTGATGACAATGGGTCCAGATATTGACAAAGGATCCTGGTGACAATGGGTCCAGATATGAAAATGGATCCTAATTCCATACATGCCAGGCATCTCAAGATCCCAGCTCTACTACCAGTGTGTTAACACTATCACCATATTGAAGATGAACGCACTCATTATTCATATTAGATCAAATCTAATAAACATTGAGCAAAATGTTTCGAGGTGGGTGGAATCTATTTTGAGAAATTTCAAGGAAAGTAACAAAACCGTATCCAATATGTGTACAGTGCATGAATGAATGTAACAGAACATCTGTCCCACAGTCTGCTAACTTGACATGACAGCTAATTCCGTCGTTAATTTGAATGTTTTGCAATTACGAATTGAGAACAGTAACCATAAAGAGCATGCTGACATCAAACAAAATTAACTGTTGCATAATGCAATGAACAAAATAACCACTGTAATCACAACATTCCTCTCTCAGTCTGGATGAAATAAGCATTCTATGCATCGATGTAAAACAAACAGGTTAGTAATCTTGCTTCTGACATAATCTGGGTGAATGGTAAATCTTAATATGCTGCAACAATGGACATTCATAACTACTCGTGTCATTCCTGCAAGCCAGATGAAGTCTTGTATCCATCTCGCGGCCATGTTTATGACTGGGCCCTGTCTAAGCGCAAACGGACATGGAGATGAAAAAAGTCTAGTACTATTACCAAGGAAAGATAACTCTGAATTTTCAAACATGGCTCCGAGAATATCCCGTGAGCAAAACAGCAATACAGTCATTCCCTTTGTATATATGTTTCAGTGTTTAAAGTTGCTGATCCTTTAGCTCAAGGTTTATGTTTAAATTGTGCATTGCATAGTTTAGAGAAGTTTCAATGTTCAACGGTGCCGCCATTTTCATGCATCGAAATGCGTTTTACTACGAGCGATTTGATTGGTTTGCCGCAATTCATGGTAATAATGGCGTACGATAGGGGTACAAGTCATCTGATAGGTCACAGAAAGAGGCGAGAAGTTACGAAGATAACAATGGACTCACATTCATGTGATCACATATCCATGTTTAAAATGGTGGTTGAAGGTATGCATGTACACATTCATTAGTGCATACATACAGCACATAGATATACAATGTGAGGTCTGTCACGTCATAGTGAAACATGGAAACACTGGATGCAGTAATTACAATTTGAAGATACATACTTGTCTCTTGATTATCATGTGAGATGGGAATATATCTTTGAAAGGCATTTATGTAAGAACCAAGTTTCCTCGATGTAGTGTATTGTGTAGTGGGTTCGGGCGGAAGATGTTCTATCTCTGATAACACTGGGCCTATCTACAATAAACAAGTTGGCAAGCCTTGTGCTCACAGACAGAATTGTCTGTAAATCGTGTTTAGACTAACAGGGTTTTAATGAGAATGGACATTAAAAGATATGTGTCGTAAGTTCTTAGAAATAAAGCTAATAGCATATAACAAATGGCCTAATGCGAACACTATCTCTTAGTGCTTAACTGTTTTGAACACAACTGTAATGGATTACGGAAAATAGGCAATATAATATGAAATTGAAATATTGAATATATGACTGATATATATATATATATATATATATATATAGTATACATTTATAAACAAGATAAAGGCTTTCAAATAGATACACATCTTTCAGAAGCTACTATTGTCTTCATGACTGACTACACAATGACTAATGCTGAATGATAAGGAATAAATGAATGATAAGGAATCATAATTTCATCGGAATTGTAGGGATGTTAGAACTTAAGGAAACAACTGTTACAAATTCTGCGATGTGATGGGACACTCTTGACAAAATAATTCCTTCAGAAAAAATGAAACAATTAACCCCAAAGATCCTGTCTCACACAAAATCCTCTTCCACAGCAAAAGTGATGGTTTTTAGGCTATTGAGGTATCTAGGAATAAGTGATATGGGTGTGACAGGCACAGGCCAGTGGCAAGCGGTGATTGGATTATCTGTCAGTGCCAGTACTACACTTGAAAGATGTGCAACCATGTGACAAAGCCTCTGGGTGTAACAATACAATGACCTTGCCTAATTCATCAGTAGAACCACTCAGTATAATAGCCAAAAGATAAAGACAGCAAGTCATTAGGAAACAGCAAAGTTTAACTTCAGCTGGAAATAAATTATCACAAATGTACTTAGAAAACCTCTAACACTCTTAGTATTGCTAAGCAATTACATGACATAATCGATTACTTTCTCTTTGAGAATAATGCATCAGAAGCTTCCTTTCATTGGCTTATGAGTTCTACTACTACTTCACTGTCAAAGGTATTTCTTGAAAACGGTATCCTCAAATTTTTTTGTTCAGTGGGAAAACTCAGACAAATTCTTCAGTCTCAGATTAGATCAGAGAAGAAAGTTCCCAATCATTTGTCTTAGCCTGAATGCTTTTATTGATCTTTCTTTATTTACACAATACAAACCAAGCAGTGAGTAGACAATCTCTTAACAAGGAAATGAAAGCAATGTAGCCTAAAGTATGCATAAGATATGTGAGTCAACTGTTTCTGAAGAAAAACTAGCCCATTACTTTGGAAAATAGCATTTTAAAAACTTTTTCTGCATCCTAAGGCATGTTAAATAATAACTTACTTTGGCTGTCTTTCAAATTACAGATATCTCCTTTTTTCATCTTAGTAGTTGTCATAGAAACAACAGAAACAGTCATGACCAAATTAGTATATTACAGTAACAATGTAGCTGAAGGCCCTGGAGTGCTGTCTTGTATTACCATTATTTGACAGTAATTTATTTTATATCACTGCCAAATTCAACAATAATTTTGGGACAAGATAACAACCAGTCTGAACTAGGCAACTGTGGCCCATTTTCTGGAGATAATCTAAATCATTGCATTGCTACACCTCCGCTGAAAGTGTCTGGGCATTACGATAATGAAATAGTGTACTAAACATGATAATATACATTCTTCCAACATAGCAACAAGGACAGTTCTGTAGTATATATCTTCAGTCTCTTGCGTTTAGTATAAGTGACCTCTGACAACTGTGTCAGAGTATGCTAGAATGTCATCTGTATCCAATCCCTGTATAAACAGGTATTAACAGTGAGGCTGTTTGAAAAGCTCCATGTCATAGTTATTAATAAAAAATGTGTTGCAGGGCTTGATGTAAGAGATGTTAACCTACTTGGGTGCAACCTAAGATAAAAATCTAGTTACACCAGCCAAATTCCAGTTGCACTGCTTATATTGCAATAATTAATGAAAGAAATATACTATTGAATTATTTAGATGTTTTATTCAGAGTTTACCCACTCAAAATTAGAGTTGCACCTAGTGCAAGTTAGACACATATCTAGGTTGCACTTTGTAATATTGGGTTGCACCAGTGCACGTGACAAAGCACTAAATTGAGCCCTGTGTGGTCACTATCATTTTTGTACCAGGTGCGAAATACACTTTATGTTGGAAAGTATGTAAAATCTCCCAATCATCAATATTGTTTCCAATACAGGTATAACTTGACTGATCAACAAATATTATTTTGTGTACTCTACAGTACTTAACATGTAGAAAGACAATAGTCAAAAATCATATTTGAAATGAAATCAGACACATTTTCTGTAGTATTGGCATGAGAGATATTTAGTCTCTTTAACTAACACAAAGTATGTACCGGTACCCTTAGAACTAACCCGTTATGAACACGTTATCAGAAAATGACATGATGGTTTTTGAGACAACCCCCACATGTTTGAAAGAGGATCAATATTGTGTTTAACATCAAGAACATACAATGGAATCTACATAATGGAAACTACACAAGGGACATAAATATCATCGAAACACTACAACAATGAGGGCTTTTGAAGCTTGCTCTGTGTAGAAAAGCTAGCAGTACATGTGAAGGTGTGAAAGCACATGCTCACTTGAGTGTTTTACTTCAAACACATGAAGGTAATTCTGCATGTCATTCAATCAACTGGAACTAGTAAGTGCATCACCATCCTCAAAGATATGTTTGCATCTAACAGCTACAAGAGAAGATCTGACAAGAAAATAAAATAACCTACGGTTCTAATGTACCAGTACTGAAAGGTACTTCAAATTCTAGAGTGATTGAGTTTACGCCGTTTTTAGGAATATTCCAGCAATATCACGAAGGGGGGACACCGTAAATGGGCTTCATATACGAACCCAGGTCGTCAGCGTGACAAGCCAATGCTTTAACCATTAGGCTACCCCATGCCCCACAAATTCTAGATATATATCTGATATTATATCTGTAGTTAGCATTTCGACTAAAATACACTGCAAGTAGCTGGGACCAAAAAACCCTGTCCCTATATCTGTTAGTTCATATATCCATGTTCGGTATATACATAGTTTACTGTATTGAATTTTTCATGTAAAAGAGAAACAACTGAAACCATGGTAACAGATACAGAACTTAAATTTTATAGAAAGCTGTTTCAAGGTTCAAATGCAAGTTCCGTATATCGGCATGGTAACATACTACATTACTGGTTACAGAAGTAGTATGGACAGGCCAATTCTGTTTTGAGACTACAACTTCAGTTGGTTGTATAAATGCAAACAACCCTCTGTTTTGGATGAATCATCAGCTACTCATAATAATCAAATAAATACATACAAGATAACAAGATTCAAGAAATACAAGTATGAAGGAGATTGAAGAAAGATTTTTTTCTTATAAAACAACAAAGTACATGCTTCATACGTGACAATCATGAGTGTCCACAGACAAGACTACATTCACAGAAGTGATGTAAGAATGATAATTGTGAATGATTCGTAAAAGTATTGTAACAGAAAAAGGGACACCCAATCACAAATTGTTAACGTCAAGATTTAACATCAATTTCAACAACATTGCAAAAATAACAAAGAAAACGTGAAAATGTGAAGCAGACTGCAGCATAGCTAGTTAATGTTGCTTGGTGTTTAGTGATGAAAGAACAGCTGAACTTGTATAACTGTAACCAGATCCTGCTTTGGTCATCGTACAGTAGAAAATCTGAAAGTGGCAATCTCCATGGAAACCACGGTTATCTTAACAACTTTTTGTTGCGAAATGCCACACTCAGCAATTTTCCAGCTATATGATGGTAGCCTGCGTAAAAACCAGTCAGACCAGACAATCGAGTGACTGATGTAATAAGTATTAATCAATGGAATTGGGATACGAAGAAAAGTATCAACCATGTCCAACCAAAGCCAACTTCATGGCTAAAATATGGACAATCTGAAATAATGTTTGAAGTTAAATTCAGTCCAATCATGGCTTGATAGGTGATTGCAAACACTTTGGCTCATAATTCCAAAAATATGATTCTATATTTTGAAATACAATATTTGATCAAAGAAACTCACCATATTACACGGGATACAACAGAAAAATGGAATATTTAAGTTGATCTGAACCAAACAAGTTTTCCTCCTCGTGATCTGGCTCCGCCACCATCCACGCAATCCAGAAAAGTGAGGACCGATCAAGTTCTGGCTACAATTCTATATGTCCTGCTTGTTACAAGGTCACTGCGTTCTCCACCAACCTTGCATTGTCTTTGGCATTCTGTTTTTACATCTAGTCTGCAACTAGAGCTGGATTCCATATTCACTGCCATTTAATGTCAGTTCTTGATCACTCTCTGCATGAAGCCTGGGTCTTAAGCATAACACTTTCTTTCATTGGAACAGGCTCATCATCCCAGCTATATACTGGTAAACTACAAATCTACTTAAATAGTTCAACATTTAAAAAATCTAAAACTCCACTAAACTGATTTTTTATGCACACATATATGATAAAGAATCATATACTGATACCCTGTAACTAGTCAGAACCAATTTCATCGACAACATGCCTCTGACAAATCCATTGATGTCTTTACACTGACATCAATAGATGAGTTTTCTAAATTTAGGAAAGAGAAAAAAATGTTTACTGACATTCCTTATCTTCTTTCTGAATGTTTACACATAGTTTGCTAAGAATTTCCTTATTTACTGTTAACGCATGCCTTCCTGTTCTCTCTGTCATCAGACCTGCGGCGTCTCACCACAATGTGAGCAAAGTTTCTTGACACTTACAACAGTTTCACTGAAATATCCACTTACATTGTATGGAGGCTTGTGGTACCACTCCTTCACTGAGACCACCACTTTCAACATCTACGACTACTTAATCCACGCATTATGCTGATCACAAAAGGTCTTGATAGAAAGATCTTCACTGATTCCCCAATGGCTAGGTTGGAATGTGGAACACCGAATCCAACACTTATCACAGACCGGATCGCCGCATCACGGCTACACTGATAAATCCCCTTCTGTGTCCGAGTCTTTTTGATTGACTACAGTACACGATGGTTCTACACCTGCTGCCCCGATATGATCCATTAACGAATGAAGCTCGGTACATTCAGAGTCACTGGAATGAGCACAGTCTTCACTTGGATCACAGGTGACATGACTGGAATCTATACTAGCCCTGCCAGCACTGGTGCTTGTCTCCCCTCCATGGTGGAGACAAAGGTGCTGGGGAAGAAGGAGAACCTTCACCTCGCCGTCTGCACTCTGCTCATCACCCACAGAAGTCTGCTCGATGTCCTCGACAGGACCCATTGCGTTGCCACTCTCCCCATCAGGGTGAACACTGTCCTCGCTGCCGCCGACCTGTAGACATACAACAGAGTGAGTGAGTGAGTGAGTGAGTGTTTGAGTGTGTGAGTGAGTGAGTGAGTGAGTGAGTGA
>VKKT01001489.1:81648-96005 GCA_008038995.1 Haliotis laevigata | reverse complement strand
ACTTCCGCTGCCTGACACTGCCCGCTAAGGATCAACTTCCGCTGTCTGACACTGCCTGCTGTGGTACAACTTCCGCTGTCTGACAATTCCCGCTGTAGTCCAAATTCCGCTGTCAGACACTGCCCATTAAGGCTCAACTTCCGCTGTTTGACACTGCCGGCTAAGGCCCAACTTCCGCTGTCCGACACTGCCCGCTAAGGCTCAACTTCCGCTGTCTGACACTGCCTGCTAAGGCTCAACTTCCGCTGTCTGGCACTGCCCGCTGAGGCTCAACTTCCGCTGCCCGAAACTGTCCGCTAAGGCTCAACTTCAGAGGTCCGACACTGTCTGCTAAGGCTTAGCTTCCGCTGTCTGACACTGCCTGCTAAGGCCCAACTTCCGCTGTCTGACACTGCCCGCTAAGGCCCAACTTCCGCTGTCTGACACTGCCTGCTAAGGCTCAACTTCCGCTGTCTGACACTCCGCTAAGGCCCAACTTCCGCTGTCTGACACTGTCCGCTAAGGCTCAACTTCAGGGGTCCGACACTGTCTGCTAAGGCTTAGCTTCAGAGGTCCGACAGTCTGCTAAGGCTTAGCTTCCGCTGTCTGACAGTGCCCGCTGTGGCAACTGCCGTCTTGAGGGACAGCAGAAATAAACTTCAATGCAAGAATCCTATGTCAGCATTTTTTTTCTTTGCGAAGAGCTCTATTTTAGAAACAGCAAAGTTCCATAAACAGACATGTGGACAGGGACCTATAGACCTTATAACACAGCTAAAGTTTTAAAAGATCCCAATGTTTTAGTTTGGTGGATAGCGTTATATAACTGAACAAGTCTTTGACACTGGGGGATGTTTACAAACAGATATCCCGCTTTTAGTGATTACATAAACTGATGTACTAAAGCGAGTTCGCACCTGATGTTTTGGGAAAATGTTCCAAAGGATTACGTAAATATTTTGAAAAGCGTTTTGAGTGGGACTCACCGGGCACAAACGCTGTGCACATGTTTACAAAACACTACATCTGTAGTTTCTTTTGTACGTCAGTTTATGTTAGCTGGAATGTTGTGGACCGCGGCGTTACACATCATTCATTCATGGCGTGCTTGCTGTACAGAACATCACACTTTTAGTCCAGATAATAAGTAGGTTTCATTCCAGTTTGCATTCCAGCAAACTTTCAGTTACTTCTTGTTTTCATTTTTTTCCAGTTAATGTGGAATAAACAAGGCCTTTTTAGAAAGTGAGTGAGCTTGGTTTTACGCCGCTTTTAGCAATATTCCAGNAATATCACGACGGGGGACACCAGAAATGTGCTTCACACATTGTGCCCATGTGGGGAATCGATCCGGGTCTTCGGCGTGACGAGCGAACGCTTTTAACCACTAGGCTACCCCACCGTCCCTTTTAGAAAGTGGTTAAATGTTACGTATGGTATATTTAGGATTATACTTTCTTCGTGTAGTACAGTTTCTAGTGCTTTTGGGGGTTGAGTTCAATACGAACTACTCACAATATCACAAGGAGACATGTGAATGACACCTGGGCCACAAAGTTATTGTAGCACTACGATTCCTATAAGCATATGATAAGTATAGACAGCCAGTGCAAAAGAATACCCAGTCTTGCCTATCCCCCGTCTTGGTGTGAAGGGACGAGGGTAGGACAAAATCCCACCCAGACAAAATCCCACCCGCACAAAATCCCACCCGGACAAAATCCCACCCGGACAAAATCTCACCCAGACAAAATCCTATCCGGACAAAATGTCTGCACACTGCGAACCAATCCCAACTGTGGGAAATTGTTTATTTATTTTGAAATAGATATTGTTATTTTTCCTAATAAATATGGGATTTTGTCCTATGTTGATAATTTTGGTGCGAGATTTTGTCCGTAGAAATTTTGTCCTATATGGGATTTTGTCCGTCCCCCGGAGGGACAATGGCTGTTGAAAGTATATAAGTGAATCACTGAAAATCAGTTTTGTTTGTTTGTTTCTTGTTTAACCAGACAATCATCATCATAACCATCGATTTACCCAACTCGGATACGATGACATGTGTCAACCAAGTCAGAGAGTCTGACCATCCGATCCGCTTACGACAAGCATGGGTCACCACACAAGGTGTACCTACCGGCAGAGGCGGATCCAGAGGCGGGTTGCAGGAGTGCGCACATCTACTTTTGTCCTGAAGGTTTATCAAAAGACTGGTTTCACATTTTCGACTTCCTCATTATGACCCGTATTCAGTATACTAGTATATATGTATTTTCATGTTTCCTGGTGTGTAATACAAATTGTATGATTACATTGTACTCAGCATTAAAGAGGGTACAGCAGTGTTCACCTTTTAATGTGTAATTTGTGTTGCATTTCTGGATCACATGCATGTTTGACTTCTTTTGCCAAATGAATTTACGAAGAGTGGTACATAACTATTTTAACTAGTCAGGATACAGATTATGACTTTGCGAAAGGATAGACATACTGTTAGCGACACTGGGGCCAATTTGAAAAGAATGAGTGAGTTTAGTTTTACGCTGCACTCAGCAATATTCCAGCTATATGGCGGCGGGCTATACATAATCGAGTCTGGCATCGACCTGCGCAAATGGGAACCGATGACATGTGTCAACCAAGCCAGCGAGCCTGACCACCCGATCCCGTTAGTCGCCTCTTACGACATGCAAGCATGGGTTACTGAAGGTTTGTTCAAACCCGGATCTCCACGGGTGAAAAGAATGAATGAGTTTGTAAGGTTAAACGTCGCTTTCAGCAATAGCACGGCGGAGACCACCACGGATGGGCTTTACACATTATACCCATGTGGGGAATCGAACCCGGATCTTCGGTGTGACGAGCGACCGCTTTAACCACTAGACTAGCCCACCGCACTAATAAAAGAGAGGACCCATTCATTGGCGGATCCAGAGGGGGGGATGTTCCCCCCCAAAATGACTTAAGACCGCATTGAAGATTATTTTTGGCGTTGGCGGACCCCTGAAACACACACACACACACACACACTTCAAACTCCTGGACCCCCCCATGCCCTTTGGCTTAACCAGAAATCCAGAAATGAAGTTGAATTTTATGTGGGTGTAATGTGGGAAGAAATCTCGAAGTCATTGGGGTAGTTAACCGCTGACGATAATCAGTTTAATACCACTGTGAGCGGATCATGGTACAACTAAGGGACGCAATCTTTACGACATCCTGCACCTAAGGGCACCGGGCATCATTAGTAGTACCAAAGGAAGTGTCACCTTTACACCAAAAACAACGTAACAGATAGCATTGTCATAACTGTTTTTATTATTTAAAGAACAAACATTGTTAACAAGGGATAGGATGTGATTAAAACATGAGAACAAGTATTATAAAAAAAGAATACAAAAACATATCAATCAACAATATGCCAGCATAGTTCACCCTCAATGTATTTAATAATTAAATAAAAGCTATTATGCAATGTTCTTGCTTAGAACACGTCCCTTGACAGTTGGCTGAACCAGGTCTACAGGTAACATGCTAACCCTCGGGAAGATCACAGACCCGCAGTCAACGGAGGCTCACATTAAACTTGATAGCAGATTATATAAAATGTCGTTATTGTGATACTGAAAGTATTAGTATTAGGTGGCAGTGGTAGCTGATTCAATAATAAAATGTATATATGACATGAACAATCATCCTTCGTGACCACTCGGGTCATTTCGACACAAGCCGAACTGTGCCTGCAAGTTACGGTGAGGGCCGAGTGATGACGGAAGGACCCGCTGAATGAAGAGGGTTGGTTTTTAGTTTAACGCCGCACTCAGCAAAATTTCAGTTATGTGGCGGCGGTCTGTAAATAATCGAGTCTGGACCAGACAATCCAGTGATCAACAGCATGAGCATCGATCTACACAATAGGGATACGATGACATGTGTCCACCAAGTCAGCGAGCCTGACCACCCGATCGCCACTTCCGACAAGTACAAACACAACTGAAATATATTTCAACTAATTTCAAGCAAATATATTGTTTCGTAATTCAGTGAATAAAATCAACGCAATCAGGTCATGTGACCACGGTATAAAATTTCCTTTTCAAACGACACTTTAATACGCTAGACATCTAGACGTCATTACGCTACACACGTGTCCTCAAAGAATAACACATTCTATTTAACCATTCTTCCTAAAAATGTGCAAATACAGTATATCTTTTAACTTGGGTTGGGTTTGAGTTGGGTAGTTCAAATATTTCGTTATTCTAATCAGAATTTCATAACTCTGTTATAAAAAAAAATAATTCAAGAATCATCACAAGATATCACTTTCATTGGCGGATCCAGAAGGGGGTTAAGTCCCCCCCTTTTAAAAATGACTTAAGACCACATTGAAGTTAATGTTTTGCAATGGCGGAGCCGAGGAGGGCTTCAGTGGGTTCGAACCCCCTGAAAATTCCTGGATCCACCTCTGACTTTACTCCCTGAAACATTTCGCCATGAGATGCGGTTTTGAGAAAGGTACCAGAATTAAGACACAATTTCCCACTATGTCACGTTCCACATGTTACGGCAGTAAAATATATTTGACAACCTATCTAATCAGCAATAACCACTATGTCACCATCAGACATGGTTCTGCTTCAGAAACACTCGCCACCAGGTGAAACTAATTTGAAGTCATGTAAAACAGATCCAACTTCATCACTATGTGATTGGTATTAAAGTTTTGTGAAAATATTAATTACATTTTGAACTTTACTCAAGCAAGAAATTAACACGGACGGACAGACATAACTATATCCCAAGCATTATATGCCTGGGGTTCCATGAGATTGGTTTAATAAATATGTTTACATTAAAAAGGTAACTACCTAATCAAAACCAGAGCAAACCTACTATGCCTGAAATGGTTGAGGAAGCACTGTAATTCTTCAACTGATATAATCTGAGAAACTTAAATGTGAAACCTATTTCAAAATATGAAAGACTTTTGTGGTTTGAAGTTGCACATAAACCACATGATTCATTGAACACGCCTGATAGACTTTATCAGAGACCATATAAAACAGTATATTATATGGCTGCCTGTATACAGTGCAAGAAAACAGTAGAAACTAGAACCCATTTCATAGGTAATCCAAGTACATACTCTCCATACAAAGCCACCCGAAGTGCAATGGAACAAATGTATGACGTTTTCATATCAGCCCTCTGAAGGTGTACAATCTGAGAATTTCTCAAATCCCGAAAAATGACACCTGAATGTCCCACCATAGAGTTTAATAAGTTTTTATAGTCCATAATCTTATAAAAGCAATGTCTTAAGAATAGCATATTTTGTGCTTTGTACATATGATCATAATGTATTTTATATCATCATCAGTGCATAAATGTCTATAAAATAAGATGAAAAATTGTACAAAATGAAGATTTCTAAAGATCACAGCCATATATATCACTAGCAAAAAACTAAGAATCACAGCGACAGAGGGAGAGAGGAATAGTCATGTTGGAGGCTGATTATAGCAACCTGTTTCACCAATATGACAGAGGCACCAAGAACAGGCTTCACAAGTTGTACAAAGGAAAGAAATTAAACCAAATGTCTTCAGCAAGCTACCAACCTTAAGTACAACTTTGCTCAGTTCAGTCAGTTTAGAAAATGATTTATAACTGGTTAGCAGTTGTAAAAAACTTTTGAGTGAAGGTGGAATTCCTCATGTCCCTAATGGTTAAATTGTTTTCACTTGATTAAACCTATTAAAGTCACATAAATGCAAGGTTTTCAACATTCATGGCCTTGAGTAGAAAAACCTAAAGAAACATCTAAATAGTTCAAGCTGATTTAATGCTAATGCAGTGAAATCCTGTTAGTCTTGTAACCATGGCTTCCGGACAATGCCATCCTCACTGTCCAAGTCTGAAACAGAACTATGGGACCAAATAGGGTATTGAAGACAGGATGGAGATAAAACACCCTGGAATATAGAGGATGGGACTAAATCTGCTGGGCAATCTACATGTTAACAAGAGACATATCCACAATACATTAAACAGGAAATGTGTAAAGCAGACATTTTCACAAGGAACAGTGATGTCTGGATTGACCCTGTTTCAGATTTGACCACCATTCTAACGAGTCTTTGAGGGGCATTTAGAAGTGATACATATAAAGGCAAGAATTGATTGGATGTCAACTTCTTTTCTGTGAAGGGTCACAGTGTTTCAAAGTATAATCTTACTCCTTCATCAGGCGATCTAACAATCAGGAACAGAGAACTATATATGTACATGTTAAAACAACAGTTATGAGATAACAAGGAAACCAGTGGCCCCTGGCTTCTATTTGTTTTCTTGTCCCTTGTTAACTTGTCACCTTTGTAACCTTATTCAGGCCTGGATCAACAATCCCTGGCTTCCACTTGTCCATCTACCAATTAACCACTGGTTTCCCTTGTTATCTCATAACTGATGTTGTTTTAACATGTACATATATAGCTGTCTGCTCCTAATTGTTTCATTCACCTCAGTGGCAGAACCAAGGGGGTTCAGGGGGTTCGAACCCCCCCTTTTGAAAATGACTTAAGATCACATTAAAAAAAATATAAAAAATTGCAATGGGGGAGCCAAGGGGGGTTCAGGGGTTTTTAGAACCCCCCCTTTCAATATTCCTGGACCAGCCCATGCACCTGATGAAGGAGCCATGCACCTGATGAAGGAGTAAGAATATACTTCAAAACGTCGTGACCATTCACAATAAAGAAGTTGACATCCATAAAATTCTTGCCTTCACCATTCTATTAGAAACAGAAACATTCAAATCAGACCTTCTTCGAGGCATATACAAAGCACTACCTGTGTCCAAGGTTAGAGTCCTTACATGAACAGGAAGACTTTACTGCAAGCAGTTAGAAGATTGTTGTGTGTAAGATATGTTTGTTGATTAATGACACTGTGGACTGTGTGTACCGAATGACCACTGAATCATTAAATCTTGACCAGACAAATCCATGCACACTTGTTAACAACATCAACTGGACTTTGGGTTTAGGTTGTGCCACTGAAATACACCTTGAACTAAAGCCATACGTTCTAATTTGAAACACACTTTTAAGTTTTTCCAACACAAACCACACGAATCGTTCATAATATCAACCACATGTTTGTCTAGCCTAGATTTGATTAACAGACATGTTTTCATATAGCTGGAAATTGCTGAGTGAGATATTAAACAGAAATATTACAAGAAGTTTCTCCTGAAAGTAAACTGACATTCACAATGTTTCTACAAAAATATATTTGACCTATCATGAAATTAACAGAACAAAGAAACTGAATGATCTCATGATAAGAAAATCCCTGTTTGTGTAGCAACTATTTTAGCGATTTTACGCTCATGCTGAACATCCATTCTGTGAAGTTTAGTTGTTTACTTTTCATCACATATTTTGGTTGTGATGAAGACTTACTCAAGCTCAGACACCAAGGACTGTTGACATATTTCCATCAATCTTTCAACACATATATCAGCACTACTTGTGTCGATGACTTGTACTCAGTCTGCGAAATAGTTTCCAAATTTTACTTGCCAGTAGGGCTAGCTATGCGGGAATGTTTTACTAGTCCACAATATAATTCACTAGCCCAAAATTTGAATGTAGACACGGGTTTCATCATTAATATGATGAACATTTTTATCAGGCCATAATCTTGCATGATTTAAAAGTKTATTATAACTTAACAAGTGGGAGAGAGTGATACTTKTACAAAATGACCACATGAAAGTTCACCAGCCAGTCAGGCAAGTGACTGAGGAGATTTACTGGTCCGACTGGATTTTTACTAGCAATGGGCTAATGGGCCAGTGGTTATTCCGCACACTGCTTGTACTCAAGAGTTGTAATTACATAAACCTAAACCAATCCATGCAGCAATGAAGGACTAAAATGATGGCGGTGTATCTACATTGTCTTAGTACTGACTTTGTGCAAACTCTCTTGGCAGCTGATATGTAAGCTTAGTCACTTCTCAATGTCGGTCCATGGGAAGGGTGGTTAATCCCCTAGATGTTACCTGTAATATACTACTCACACTTTGATAAGGACCACAAATATTCACAACTTTACTTAAACGAATATTTATAATATGAAACTGTATCCATTTAAAACTGGATAAATAATAATATGGTAACACCTCTTTAGGCAAACAGCCACTTTAATCTACATTATTAGTACACAACACCTGTCAATAGCAGGTATGGGATCTACAAGATGCAATGACATACTGAAACCTAGGAACTTACAATAAGCTTAGATATTTCAACCAAAGTTGACCCCACATTATAGTTTTCTGCTGAATCCAAGATTTGATCCTTAGCAAAGTGTGAATAGTATATATACACGACATACAGCTGCACCTGTTTGATTCACTGGCATCTGTTTGTGAAATCTATATACGACAAACATTCGGGACCATAACTACAACATGGTTTGCATAAACAAATTTTCCCAGAGGTTTGTCTGGTCTTTGAATAGCATTTAGAAGTGACTGACTGACTGAGTTTGGTTTTACGCCACTTTTAGCAATATTCCAGCAACATCACGGCGGGNGACACCAGAAATGGGCTTCACACATTGTAACCATGTGGGGATTCGAAGAATAGCATTTAGAAGTGATGCCCATAAGGCAGAGAGTTTTATGGATGTCAACTTCCTTATCATGAGGCACACAATATATACAATATATATACATTGGTCCTCATTATAGAGATGTGTCCATTGTACCACTCTGCGACCTACCTAGGTACACTTACAGAATACCGGATACCTACCAGCCATATTGTTTAGTGTCACGTCACCCTCACCCTAACCCTAACCCTTACCCTAAACTTTACACTAACCCTTACCAAAAGTAAACTCGCATGCTTTCAAAGATGGCGGAAGGTATCTGGTATTCTGTAATCCTACCCCTACCTAAATTTCCCCTTTTTTGATGATATTGTTAACTTACCAAAATTTTAGAAACATCACACAGTCCCTCCTGGATTCCACGACAATCTTTTTAGAATTGCATGGCAAATTTAAGTAAATTTTGCATCACATTTTTCAAAATTCTGCATAAACTTCTGCAGTTAAAAACTTGAATTAAAACACAACAAAATAAGAAATTTCAATCTTCCAAAAAGATTGATTTTGTGAACATAATTGCAGTGTCAAATTCAAATAATATCATAGTAAGGTGCTTAAGAAAAGATTACCTTTCAAACAAAAAGTAAATTCCGCAGCAGAAAAATGGCAAATTCTGTAGGTATTCTGCATGAAAATGCGTTTTCCACGGACCAGACGTTTTCCTGCATCAAAAGGTAATTTACGCGATGTATTCTGCAACCGCACAATCCGTGAAGGACAGGTCACAGAATTCCTGACAACCTTTTCAGTGGGTGGAGATACATATAGGATTCTATGAGAGCTTTTTACACTACAGACAAGTTTAATTTCCTAGCCATTTCGTCATCAAAGTCTTGTATCCACTACATTTCTCTATAAAGAATGAGAGTGAGTGAGGCACTGCCCTTTGTTTAAGGTCCATTCTTCACATGACAGTGCGATTATATCAAATAGATTTCCAATCCATTATCAACCAAAAACATACCATGTAGTGAAATATCACACATCTAACACATTTCAAACAATGTTAATTTAAATTTATATTTATCCCTGACATAAATCAATCATATTCCCAATAAATAACCCATGGCACATACAATGCTTCCAAGATATATTCCAGACAATTGATTCCAGTTTGGTTCATTTCATGATGTTTACTGTTAATGATTGACAAAACCTATGGGTACACTGGGAGGGACTTATCTCACTGTACAATTTTGTTGAGAATTTAAGCGGACTGGCACGCAACTTTGATATTTGGATCGGGTGGGACCTCAAGGACAACCTGTTCCGTGGTTAGTCACGCGATGTCTTTTTTAATGATGCTAACAGTAAACCTCCATGGTGACACAACATTAAATGACTTTGTTCATATCACTCTCTGACTTATAATTGTTTGAGTAAACTTCAGCATATACACATTGTTTTGTACATGAACGTGGAGAGCTTTTCCAGGGTTCCAGTCAAACAAATACAAAATCAGACACTTGCACCCAACTGTGAAGATCTACAGAGTTCGGGATCATGTACCTGAATATTCATATTGGACACTATCAGCCCCACTTTGTAGGGTGTTCAGTCTGGTGATACATAACATAAAGTGATCTGTTGTTATTATTTCAGTCTGCTATGTACCGGGCATATGCATGAGTTTCAGTATTGCAACTTTCAACAAATGATAAAACTATAAACAAAACACCCTCTATATGTCTAGGGCTCATATTTCAGCGAACTTACTCTAACCCCACTAAAACCCCCAAAAGTCTTTCCATTGGAAACGATGACTTAATGTCTTTCCCTTTTCTGTTTCTTATCTAGATGTTTCATAGGTCGGTAAAATGTCATGAGGACAAGGTCATGTAATGTCAAGGTCAGGTGAATGTGAGGTCACAAGAGTGAGTGAGTTTAGTTTTANGCCGCACTCAGCAATATTCCAGCTATATGACGGTGGTCTGTAAATAATCGGATCTGAACCAGGCAATCCAGTGATCAACAGCATGAGCATCAATCTGGGCAATTGGGAACCAATGACATGTGTCAACCAAGTCAGCGAGCCTGACTATAAAGTCACAAGAAAAACGGAAGCGGATCATAGGGTAATTGTAGGCTGACAGAAATATGTGCCCTGGAAATATAGAGGGTGATAAACGTATAACTATCCTTAAACATTTATATCATATTCTGACTAGAAAACACACCACATGCAGTAACATTATTCAATCCAAATAAATACACAACTCTGTATAAACATGATAAATGCAAACAACAAGTAAAAAGGTATATCATATGGATACAAATTATGGCAGCTCAATTCAACAAAGAATGTACTTAGATAAAAACCCATTCTGGTTACCATGGTAACCAGTGTAACTGTAAAATAACATCTCATTTTGCTAACTATATTGAATATCTTCTCAAAACAGAGTCATAGCCCATTAACTAAATATTCCCAAACAAAACATGCCTCATATGAGACAATAATTCAAAAAGCAGTTTGTATAAACATGGCTTGCACCAATAAAAATCCATGTGATATATATTTAGGTTTCTAACCTGTCTGGCTTTGCATATATAAGCTGGACATGCATATTGACAGTAACCATGGCAACATTATCCATGGTAAATGTCATGCATATCGCTTATGTTATCATTAAACGTCTCAGAAAAACACCAGTTCGAAAAGGATACAAGCATGGTTATCAAATGCCCAATTTCAAAAAGACTAAATAGATATTCATGCAAGACATCTTAAAAAGACTGAAAATAATGCCAAATAAATAATGTTCATAGAAAGTTGATAATATTAACAAGTAATATAATAAATTCATGTAATAGTTTTCAGCAAACTGTCGCCTGCATTAACCTAAAATAACTTACTACCAGGGTTGTAACCATGGTGATGACACTTGTGATTTGAATACGATACGTATCTTGACAGAAACGTGGTATGATACATATCTTACAGTAAGGAAGCGATACGACACAAGACACCCGAAATTTGACATGTTCGGGAAGCTCTTCCATCATCGCAGGAATTTAACTGAATTAAATACTAATTAATGGTAATTTGATAAACAATGGCATGTGATATCTTCCACACAGAAATTAAAATCTATATGATAATGTTCATTTAATTGTCACCTTAAATACACTTTAATCTTTTCGTATGAGTACTTCATCCCCCGATATAGAAATCCTATGTGACAACGTATCGCGATACACCATATGTGAGGTGGTTTGTCACTGTCCTAGTTCTTCAACATTGTAATGAAACAAGGCTAAATTATTTTCTGATTTTTTACAAAAAACTCAAGTTCACATATGTCACAAGTCTTTCGGTAAAGAATCATAAACTTTTCACCTTCCCTGAACAATGACTATTTGCATTACCAAAATCTACATTCTTCTAAGATGTGAAATATATAGAGCATTTCTGAAAAATTTGAAAGACAGAATATATTGGAAAAAATCAATAATGTTCATATTGTTTGGCATAAAATAAACCGAAATAATAGCAATATATATTAATAACAAAGTCTCACAGCTGCAGCATATTTGAGAAACAATTTGTTGGTTTCCGCACCAATTTATGTTCATGGCAGTTTAAGTTTTGTACACCTCATCGATGAGGAGGTCAATCTGATCACGGGTCATGAACTTCTGATGTATCTTGACGTGTACTCGCATGTTGTCTGCCCTTGTGCCGGTACGACCACAGACCTTGCACACAAAATGCTTGTTGGGGCAATGCACTGTGCGGACATGCTTGGTGAGGTCGCCTCGCTTGAAGAACGAGCTGCCACAGGTATCACAGACGTGGGGCTTCGATGTTGTGTGGACTCGCTTGTGCGACGTGCAGTGTGTGAGTGAGCCGAACATCTTGTTGCAGATGGTGCATCTGTAGACAGGCTTGGTTGTATTGTCATTGTGACTCAGTTCATGCTGCTGAAGCGAAAGCATGGTCGGGAAGGCATCCATGCAGACGTCACACGAATGTTGAAGTCCGTGACAGGTGAGTAGATGGTATTTCAGACTCCTCCATGACCGGAATGACCGGACACAGTGCTGGCAAAGAAAGGGGAGGGGTTTGTTGGGAGTTCCCGACGTCGAGCCACCTTCATCATGGTCTGCTCCACATTCGGACATCCCTTGAGAATCCTCATCCGTGATGACTACTGATGTTGACTGACCCATATGCTGCCTCCGATGATGATTTGCTAAGAGACCTGGATCGAGGAAGACTTCCCCACAAAGTTCGCAGCTATAGCTGCTCATTCCTGCGCTGATGTCAGGCATCTTGGGACTAGACTTGGATACGGGACTGGCATGGGACTCGAGATGCTGCTCCAGCAACGCCATGGTGGAGAAGCTACGGTCACACTGGTAGCACTTGATCTCCCCTGTGGACTCAGCAGTGGCTACCAGCTGACTCTGCTGTAAGAGAGCAGTGGGACTTCGGGGACCGTGATCCGAAACAAGGTGAAAGAGAAGGCTCTCAAGGGGAAGGGTAGCTTGAGAACAGATGAGACAAACACGTTCGTAGCTCTGGCGATGGGCATCCACGTGCATCAGGAACACTTCCCGGCCTTGGCAGAACACCTGACAGAGCGGGCAAGCTGTGACAAACATCTCAGGGAGAGTGTGTTGGTCGTCTAGTGGGGACATAAGGGGTGGTTTAGCTCCACTCCATACCTCCCCAGGTTCAATGGCAGTGAGATCCTTGCTGTTGGAACAAGACTTGGAGGAGTCTGTGGTCTCCTTCTTCACTGTGACTTCCTCATCATCTTCTATCACAATCAGATCAGGTTCTGAAAGTAGTTAGATTGGACATTACTGAAGCAGGAACATGAACAGGATTAACTCAGCATGTGCAGGGCTCAATATAAGATATGGCAACCAACTTGCACCAGGTGCAACCTAAGACAAAATCCTAGTTGCTCTAGCCATATTCCAGTTGCACTGCTGTTATTGCAATATGTAATGAAAGAAATGTGCTATTTAATTATTTAAAGTTTAGAAGAAAATTGAGCTGACATAATTATGCTTATAATGTTAGATTAATTGCTGATTTATTTCTCAAAAATTGACTTGCACCTGGTGAAAGTTAGACTAATAACTAGGCTGTAATTTTGGGTTACACCAGTGCAAGTGACACAGCGCTAGATCGAGGACTGGCGTGGGTGTGAGGGTCAACACTGTGGTCAAGATTTCTGCATATTTTCAGTAATATGCTTGTACCAGTCAGGAATAATGATGACTTTATAGTGCTTACCTACTGCTATACCATGCAGCAGTTCACGAACAATATCCCGCTTAGTGAGTGAGTTTTATGCTGCACATCCTTTTTATTTATCAATCTTGTTTTATCAAAATACAAATCTTGATATCAACGTATATAAACAAAATTTGAGAAAATGTTCTCAACAGGGTTCAGTTTTCCCCATACAAAGCACATTTAAATATATAAATTGCTCTGTTGAAAATTTATCAGCGAGGAATAACCACTTGACTATCAGTGATTAATTTCAAGTAGAAGTTTGCGATTAACGTTTGTTTGATTGTTGTTTGCTGCACTCAGCAATATTCCAGCTACATGGCCGCGGTTTGTAAATAATCAAGTCTGGACCAGACAATCCAGTGATCAACAGCATAAGCATTGATCTGCGCAATTAGGATTCATGTTTCAACCAAGTCAGCGAGCCTGACCAC
>VKKT01001488.1:28868-53290 GCA_008038995.1 Haliotis laevigata | reverse complement strand
TCATCAAGAATGATAATGATTATATCATCAACAATGATTATGATGATATCATCAACAATGATATAACTAAACTACGGTTATATAACGAAACTCAAAAGGATCACTAATTGTAGTTCGATATTACGGAAGTTCGTTTTAAAACGACTAAAATATAGAGCAAGTGATAGTTCATAATAGGCGTGGTCGTTATCCACGTGGTTCCCTGTACGTAACAAAGGACACAACACATTGGATCTTTCTTCAACTAAATTTATATAAAGTATTCAGGATTACGGTGTAGGCTCTTGATAGCAGACATACGTTTGGTGTTCAATAGTTTGCAAACAGAAACATGTTTGCCAAGGTGTAAAAGATATTAATTTTTTTAATCAATGTAGATTTACTTTGTTGCTATTGACAACGGGGCAGCGGAATTCATCACCAAGTGCATTTGTATTACATAACACACCAAGGCACGGTCTTCATGAGGTATATTTGCCTATCCACCCGTCTCAAATGACAGTTTGTGGTTACAAGTACGCAAGAAAAGCAATCGTTTGGAAATATTTCAAAGCAGTAATTAATAAGTTCTAGTATGTTCTAATGGTGAGTATTCTTTAAAATACTTGCAATACATCCTCAGATCAATCAGCATTGAGACAATTATGTAACATACAAAACAGCCTCAAACTATTCGTTTATTAATTCAAAAGAAAAACACATTTCGATGCATTACAAAAGAAGGATCCAGAAAGCTTGGCAAGTTTAAAGTATTGGAACATTAAAATAACCTGTAAAACACTGAATATTATGTTTAAATCTTTTAAAATTACGTGGGGTCAACTGTACTAACACGAGCTATAACTAGGAAATTACATTTGGATGCAATAAGGGCTATACTGCGGTGCGGGTAATTTAACAGTCACTGAAACATTTAGACAAAACCAATTTGAAACCAAACCAAACCAAACCAAAAGCAAATTAGTTGGGAATTCATTGATGATAATGAATCTAACTCTTAGTCATGTTCCCTGACACTATAACAAACAATTATCTATATAGAAACGATATTATCGGAGTATTCATTGTCGGCTCAGGCTCGTTGGCTGCGAGCCGAAACACCTCTGGCAGATCGGCTGCATATACGGGATTCATGTCAAGATGCGGTATATGTTCAAACACTAAACACTTCATTCAGTAGGTCAACCAAACTGCAAATTCTGTAAGTATTTCACCACTTTATTGTCAAGAACAAAATATTCGGAAGATGAATAATGAACAGCAACTTTGAGGACAGTACAGTGGAATGTGTCTATTACGGTCTTGTCTGGGACCGACTCATTTGTCCGGAATATAAAACGGTCCGGATTAGTCCGTTACCGTAGACTGCCAAGATGAGTTACCTCCCTTTTGTTAAGGACAACGGTAATTTTACTTATATCAACTGCAGTGAAATCGATATTTATACCTTTCTGCCTCATTATTCACAGCAATCACTATCATATTGCATATTCATGTTTTGAAACTGCATTAGTTCTTTCCTACACACCACTTATATGTCATTAGTTCACCCGAAACAAAGCACCATCAAAAGTTGAGAAAGCCTTTATTGGGGCCTTGAACGTCGTAACCCTTATAAAAAAAACTATCAGAAAGGGCCGTGTTACTTTCTAAAACTCGGTAGAAGGAGCATGCTACCCCGATGTACTGAAATATATACAAGACTGTACCTACTTGAATATTGCTGGACGTGAAGGAAAAGGTGACGTTTGGAAAGTTGAAGTCATCCCGCTTGTGGTATACAGTCTTGTGGAGAGTTTTATGTCACTATGAATGTTAATTTGTGGCCACGTCTAAATATAAGACAGATGAGGTGGTTTCACTGGTATTATTTATTTCGGGCCAATCCTTGGAGGAGTGAAAGGGTGAGTGAGTGAGTGCGATGGTCAGTGAGTGAGTGTATCAGATTCTTGGGTTTGCCTTTAACATTATAACGGTCTATCGTTGGCTATCCATGCATTGGTTGGGTCAAATTGATGGTCTGTATTGGAGATTCGTGATGACACTCCAACACTGAGAGCATTGCAACATTCATTACATGTTGTCATCATGTAAACACTCTATACAGAACATATGTAGTCTATGCAGCTATTCATCTCTCAACTTTTATCAATTCAACATTCATTTTATCCTTGTTAATTTCATTTATGCATCACGTAATTCTCTAGACAGGCCTATGCTCGCATATGTCCGTCAACGTGATATAATAGCACAAAACAATTAAAACTAAATTACGTTTTGGATTTGTTTAAACACATTAAAAACAAACAATCTAGTCAAAGGACTGTTGATCAGCGTCACGCGCGCTACAGACACGCCTGGTAGAACTTCATGAAAGATACAGCGTCACTTAGTTGCTTCCATTGTACCAGTGTTGCACGTGCTATAAAAACTTAGTGATGTGTATCTGCTTACAGGGAGTGTCCATATTTTAATCTTTGTATACCATATTTCAAACTTTAATTCCGACTGAGTAATTAGATCAAGTTATTACCAACATAGTTATTAGATCAACCTTTAAACACCACCTTGAAAATACTGTGTATCAACTCCCTCGCTGGTCGTTAGTAACTCATATCTGCCGAGCAAAAATCTTTTAGCGTTTTACAAATTACTCGAATGGAATGTATATTAATATTCATGCAAATATTAATTATCAAAAACACATTTTCATGTTTAAATTAATAAAATAATCAATTTCACATAAACAGTCTTCAATAGAACTGTAAGTTGGTGATTTCAGACAAATCAAGTCTAAACAATCTTTCATATATATAATCAATATATATATATATAGATAGATAGATAGATAGATAGATATAGATGATAGATAGATAGATAGATAGATAGATACGAAATATGATATCAATACATACGTGGATACTCAGATAAGGATACAGTACCGTCGCTATGTAGACTCTCATCTGTTTAGAAGTGTTCCAACTTGAACCAATTTTCGTTCTGTATTTTTTAAATCCTCGCTTCTCTGGCTTTGCTCCAACGCACGGTAAATGATGCTGAGAATTACTGTGTTGTCAAGGAAGATCCATGTATACATACGGACACAACATGTCACCTATAATTTCTAGCCACGTGAAAGTATCATTTCTGTTTATGTAACACCGTTTTATAAAATGTAACCTGTACATTAGTATCAGTTTGGTAAATTTGCAAAAGTTTGAAATCAACGTGATATTGGTCTTCAACTAATATTCTACCGAACACCCACACCAACATCCACAATCTCAATGGCATTTGCACAGCTTTTCGAAAAATACATATTATCTGCACAAGATCTTTCGCCGTTCGATGGCTTCAGGTGTACAATGAAAATCATTAAACGTTAAACGGCGGAAGAGTGGAAGGAGTTTTGATAAGAAAAGAAGAAATACCTGGACTCATCTTTTATACCTTTATTGCTTTGTTTATGCACCTGCAGAAAATCTCTCTCTCTTGCTCTCTCTCACACACACACACTTGTTTGTTTGTTTTGTGTGTGTGTGTGTGTGTGTGAGAGAGAGAGAGAGAGAGAGAGAGAGAGTAAGTGCATAAGGTTACAGCGTTCTAGTACCACCGTGTCGTCTCCAAGATATTCATCCAAATAAGATCAACGTAATATTCTAACACTTAAAAAAGAAAACTGAAAGTTCGGGGTAAAATGTAAATGAAGAAAGGATGGTGCTTAACCTTTTCTTACGTGTACTTGATAAACAAAACATGTCGTTCAGAAAGCCGACAAGTTATGACGCGACGGGATGTGTAACATCCTGTTTATGATTAATTCGTGATATACCAAGTGATATGATGCAATGTCATTCTGTCTCTGAAACGAAAAAGAATTACATATGACACAATCATTCCACATAATTAGATCTGAAGATGAGGAAATTTACACATCAGAAATTAGTACCTATATATGTATATGTAATGAAAGAAAACAATGCTAGACCCGCAGTCTCTGTTTGCAACCCTTTCCTGCATCGAATATAATGGGTTTTTTCATTTTGTTGTTGTTTAATGCCATGTTCAGCAATATTCTAGTTGTGCGACGGCGGTATGAAAACATTGGTGCCGGACCAGACTATCCAGTGATTTACAAAAGCCTCTACGTGAACCCTTCATATGATGAAAGGCGGTGCTGTAGCCTAGTGGTTAAAGCGACGTCGAAGACCCGGGTTCGATTCCCCACATGGATACAATATGTGAAGCCATTTTCTGCCGTGATATTGCTATATTGCTAAAAGCGGCGTAAAACTAAATCACTCATTCACTCATATGATGAAACTGCTAGGCGTGTTCATGCCCCCGTATTCTTTATAAGACCCTTTATACAGACCCTAAAAATATCCCAGTGCTTCGCCCAGTGTTTCTCTTCCCCACAGTAGTGTTTGGTTTTTAGATGTCTCTAGCTTGGCGGCCATATGAAAAAGGGTAACTTGTTGATGGACATGCGGCTGTTGTATAACACCCCGCTGCATCCCCGCTCTGACAGTGAAAAGGACGTACTTGAATAGGCGGCTGTATCTTGTGTCGTAGTCATTGTTAAGATTGCGTTAAACTCTGCCTGCCAGCGGGCTTCAGTAAATCTGTTGTCGGGTATACCCTTTGTGGTGGGAATAGATAGCCACTCGTTTCCTTGAATTGTTTCCTTCCAAGGTGTGGGTTGAGTTAAAGTAATGTCCTTGTAATGACAATATCAGTCCAGGTGAAAGGATGATCAGGTTGTTTCAGACGCTTTCATATGGATCCTGATTGATTTATCAAGGCTATACCAGTGCTCTTGGAGTTCACAAACGGTGTGAACACATATGACACATCAATTACTTGTTTCCTCAACCTGACCCGCCCTGATCAACTGATATACTATCAAAGCGACGTTTAGGCAAACTCAGGCAAGCAATACTCACGCCTCTATCACTTGCAGCCAGTCAAGATAAAAATTGAAATCTTTATTAGGTTGTCGGAAATACGAAATTGTGTTATCTTTTGTTTTACTCAGGATTCAGACAGTAGTTTGCGCTTAGTTGTTCCAAGTAACATTCGATGGAGAGTGTTCGCTTTAAATATGTGTTTCAGTGAAGTAAAATGCTTTGTCATCGTCTCACAGGGGGAATGTTTACCTGGCCTATTCAACAGATCAGAGACGGTATTGACGGAGGCTGTTTCGATCAATCATAGTTCAATTTAAACATTAAAAATTCAAATAATTTCTTTCTTCGGGTAGCATGTACTTCAATCTGGATACACTTTGACAAAAAGAAGAGGTGCACTTAACCCAGAGCATGTTTGATAAATGACAGTATTTTACGTATGTTTGATAATCTTATTATTTTTGTTGAAAACATACCAAGGAATGAACAAATTGTATGTTTTTCCATATATGAAACGATTGCTTCAAAATATATAATGGTTAGCGTGCTTACAAACGGGAAGCCTTGCTCCAAGGCTAAGCCCATGGATGTGTAGTAATTCTGTCCTTTAAAGAGGCAAGTCTAGATAAGTACAATCTAAGGACGGCAGTCTGTTATTTATAATTTTTCAGAAATTTTCATTTAAATTATTAATTACTTCTTTACAGACTTATGGATGTCTAACAAACGGGGTGCGCAACCCTGTACCCCTCCCCTTGAAATCGTATATGCACTGAAGCCCCCGAGAGAGCCAGGGAGCGCCCGCTGAGTCCCCATGTATCACAGACTCACAGTGTACATGTCCAAAAATCTCCTACATCTGGTAAAAGTGTCAGAAAGCCGCACAATACTGCCAGCTATTCCCCCAACAGTGTTGAGCGGCACCTCCACAGGCTATCAACAAGGTAGCACGTGGGACCTATAGCTATCACACCTCCGTCGCTACTGTACACAGCTCGGAAACGCCGCAAACCATGTTTGTTTCTTTTACTGGAAATAGCCATTTTAATATTTTGCATCGATGTAGGTAACGTGCGGTACAGGGCGGAGGGTTCCGTGGAGCTTGATGTGGAGGTGTCAAAGGTTGCGAAATAGTTTCCGGACAGGAGGATATAAGAAATTATGTACACATGCTGCCGGCTTCCATTTATTCCCGACCACCCAAAGAGGAGAACTGTAGGGGCTAGGAAACTCTGTATTTGTATTTAGCCAGCTGTTTTTTCATAAAACACTTCATGAAATGTGGAAGAACATTTCTCATTCGCTATACTGGAGACCGGTGTATATTGGGGTTGGATATTGCATATTTCCATAATACTTTTTCAGTTGGATTTTTTTTTATGATTGAGTAGTTTTTAGCTTTTAGAGAGCCCGCTTTCTAAAACCAATTTATGTTTGGTTTTAATGTTCATATGGTGGGGTGGTTGAAAATCAAATGACCATTTCGCTCCTGTCCTGAAAGTGTATTTAATGTTAAAATGTGCGGTATGTGAACTATAGTGTTTGTTTAACTTATACACATTACTTAAAGCCACAACGAGGGGTAATTAGAAGTATGAGCCTTCACGTTCTCCCCGCGTGGTTTTTTTCGAGGCATTCAAGTATTTACAGGGCAGGTAATAGACACAGGTGACTGGGGTGTTTCTCCACTGACATCAAAAGTACTTAATGTGTCTGGGATAATCATTGAGTGTGACTAATATTGTATCAGATGCTGTAATTAAATTTATTAATTCAAAATACTTCTTTTAATAAATTGTCGATCGTAGATGAATGTCACACATGTTCAAAATTTAATGTTATGTATTTATCAGAACACAAATAATCTATGATTCATATAATATAAATGTAATATTTCTTAAATACAAAAAATGCGTATCAGAGTTGGGAGAAAAACATCCCCGTGAGCAATTCAAATACATGTTGATCATATTCATATAATAATTATCTATTTCCATCATATATATTTCAGCTGATCGTGAATTTTATCACAGAGTTGATGTTTATACTCACCAAATGAAAATTATTGAGATTAATATAAATCAATGAAGACAGTTCGCTAATGAAGATCAGCATTCAGATGATGAACTTGCAAACAGTTGAGAGTAATCACATAATTATTGATATCCATATTTACAGTAATAAAGTATATATTTTCTTAATGACATGGTTAATATTAATTATAAGAAGTTAACGTTTAAATTATAGAACAGAAGGTGTGTGTGATGTTTTATATGTTATTGTCACTATACACTGTATCTTAGAACTGACAAGATTTCAATATTGTGATAATGTCATTTATGTGTAAATTGTTTCCATTAAATACTGTGAGTGAGTGAGTTTAGTTTTACGCTGGTTTTAGCAATATTCCATTAAAGAGAAACGACAAGACCCTTTCTACAAGAAAAAATACGATATTATTCATAAATATTTCAGGTAAACATTAATTGCATATATCTAAAATTATGTCTACTTATACCCGAATTGTGTCCCTTAGATCATAATGAAGCAGATTGTTGATTTTGAATGAATATACCACATGGCTAATTTTACTGAACATATTATGGTCCATAACAGCTAAGTTTGTTTCACATGAAAACAGAATCTGTTAGTTTTGTGTTTGTTAATGACACATAAGTTACATGTCTATATGGACGGTGTCAGTCATATGCTGTTATAAAAACACGGATCTACTAATTCTACATGAATCAAAGTGTTAAATTGGTCACAGATTTAGTTATAAATGTTTTGTTAATACATCGAAACCCTGTTAATCCGGACTGTGTGTTTTCCAGTGAACGTTCATAAGTCTGTACACTTATGTGTATACAGGGGTCCCCACCCCACCACCATCACCCACCCACCCAATGAACATCCGGGCTAGAACTGGTCTTCAGCAATCCATGCTTGTAGTAAGAAGATAATAATGTGATCGGGTGGTCACGTCAGGTCCAGTACAACTTGATGCATGTCATCGTGTCCAAATTTAGTAGATTGATGCTCGCGATGTCAATCACTGCATTATCTGGTCGTATGTTTAAATACGTCAGTGTCGTTAAACACAACAAACAACACAACACATAGGTATTAGTCCACAAACCGGGGTGTGCGGGGTACCACGGTAAGAACGAGATGTCATTGTCAAGATGATGATATGATGTGCACAACTGGATATTTACTAATATGTTATTAATCACGCATTCTTTTTTAATCATAAATATGAGATTAAGAGGAGAAGTAAAACATGAAGATGTGATGTTGTAATACCAACCGTACAATGGACGCTACGTTTAGAACAGATTTCTGATGTCTGGGAATTAGTTGGAGTAATTTTTATTGAACATTCTCAAGAATATACGCATATTCCACATTTGTGTAATAACATGTTGACGGATCCGTAAACCGACTGATTTATCACACACATCTCTAAACGAATGGAGTTAAATTTGATTATGAGTCATGAGTCACTCACGAAAAACAAACATGGTGACGGCCAATCTGGATTACGCTGTAGTGTAATATATAGACAAAGGTAATATATAGCATGTGGTACCATAGGATAATAACATAGGAACCGTTGTAGCTGTTGATATGTACTAGTATCATATCTTAACTACAGTAATATAAGCGTGTTACACTTCTAGTGACATATTATTACCATGTATTCCCTTGTGTGCTAGACACTTGACGAGGTCAATAGATGAGACCGTGTTTGTTTAAATATGCATAGTGAGGGCCACTGATCATTGTTGATTACCTTTGTGTTTTCACTATCTAATAAACATTTAGATCTGTTTATTAGTTTCCAATCATATGCTCGGGTTTGTTCACGTCGTGTATTCTTACCAGTGGGGCATGACACGCTAACCGCAAACACCTGGTATCAGCACTGTTTGATAATGGTTCTTACAACACATGCTCATGATGTAGTCCCAATAGTACAATGGTCTTGCTTTGGGAGGACGTTTCTTATGATTAAGGAAAAGGATTTGTCGCTTTTATTCATCATGTTCCTATGATTTGTTAAATGTTTGTGTGTTACTCCATGTAGCGATGCAGTTTGTTTATTTGCAAGTCTATTTTTAAGGACAGTAAAGCTGACGTCGTTCGTGTGGTCATATTTTAAGGTTATTTAGGACTGTTTTATTCCAGATCAAATTTACTAATCCAATCATATGACCTCTTCGTATTATTTATGGGGCAGCTTCTGTATATTCCAAACTTGAACCATTCATATGTTTTGTCCCATTATTAATAAAAAAAATAATATTTTCTTAGGTTTTATAATGTCAACACTGTTTTACTAATCTCCTTTCGTCATTACGATAGAGAGTCACGATATGGCTGAAATCCTAACTCACTCATTTACTCATTACGATAGAGAGTCACGATATGGCTGAAATAACTCACTCACTCATTACGATAGAGAGTCACGATATGGCTGAAATATTGCCGATGTAACTTTAAATCTTAACTCACTCACTCACTACAATAGTAATGATAGGCTTATTCATATTACATCTATCTTAAAAAAACAAACGAACTTCGCGTACACGTGCTATTATCACTATTTGATAGTGATTCATAAACACATGTTTTGTTTATATTGTGCATTGGACTCATAATAGACTTTTCTAATGATTATGGGAATGCTCAATCTATTTCCATGTACCTTTCAATCAATGTTTTATAATTGTCAATAACATGCCATTATCTAAATTTATGCAATAGGTTTATTTTAATTATTTTTCACATGAATAATTGTTTTCTTAATTTCTTTTTCTGGTTTGATTGTTTTATCCTACATGGCTGCATAATAATATTTATAGCAATTCTTATGAAACTACATGTTTATATCACAACATTTATATATTTAGCGAACCTACATGTATATTAAATAATGTTAACATATCTACATGAAACTACATGTATGCATGTTGATGTTTTCAGTGAACCTGCATGTATGCGTAATAATGGGTCTGCATAGGTGAATCTTCATATATGATGGTTATTTTATATGATGGTATTTAGTGAAACTGCATGTTTGTGAAAAAATAAAAGATTTAGTGAAACGAAAGGTATGTATAACAATGTTTGTGTTTTCAGTGAATCTACATGTATGAATAATAATGTTAATATATCTAGTGAAACTACATGTATGCATGGTAATATTGGTGTTTTGAGTGAACCTGCATATATGCGTAATAATGTTGATGCATATATGCATGATATTTTCATGCATTTAGTCAAACTCCATGTTTGTGAAATAATAATAGATTTAGTGAACCTACATGTATGCATAATAATGTTTATATATCTAGTGAATCTACATGTATGTATAGTAATGTTTATGTATTCTGAGCCCCTTTGTTCGAGAGGGTACCGGTCTGAGTGAAATCGTCTAGATAATTTCCGCATAAAGGGATGACGATTGAGGGTGATATACGTTTGATACTAAATACAATTACCCAAAAATGTGCCAGGTGAAGGGGCCTCAGGATTAACGGGATTTGAACGGACAAGGTTTTGAGGTAAATGTAGTTATGTGTAATACTTTTGTGTTACACTACTGATTTATTACATGTTGAATATTAATAAAACTAGTTACTTCATATCCATGCTTTAATGAGCAATTTGGAGTTTAACATAAGATATTACCTCAATCGAGACTTCACGTATGTAGAAGTAATGCAAAGTCTCTCTTGGAATATATGTATCAAGTGTCCTGTATTTCAATTGATTGTCATGTTTCCGATCAAACATAAAAACGGCATCGTCTAAGATTTTATATTTATGCAAGAGAAAAGGCTTAAAATAACTGCTGAAATATCAAACATATTGAACCAAAGCTTTATGATATATAATATATAATCGAAATTGTACTACGGATTTTGGTTTCAGTTTACACGTATATCATTTATTGTATTGGAGAGGCTTTTGTCGCCTCTATTATAAACATGTGAGCATATGGGTCGGCCTAGTGTGATTTGTCTGGTCATAGTAGTCCCTCCAGTATATCAATGCGATGAGCAAGTATTAATATTGTCTTTAATATCAGTTTAGAACATATGTTCAACTAAAGATGTATATCTTTAAGATCACGACGTATCATTTGATACCAGAGATCTTGTGACCAACACTCTCACATGTGTTACCACGTTTCAGTCGCTATATTCTCCGATATTTAACAGCGCACATCAAGTTAATAAATTATGCAACAATTGCTACTATGTTCATGGTAATCAACTTACCTTAATACTTGTCTGTGGAGCTCAAGATTGTAAAGTGACGATTAACGAGCGGGGAGGTGTGTGTCACCTGCACTTATAGCATAATGACAAGCAGTTTTAGGGGCCCAGATACTAATTCATCATCCTTGTAAAAACACACGGATGGCCATGGAAAATAATTTCATCGTTATTGTATTAATGGACATTTCAATGTATCAATTCCCTAGTGGTTGAAATAGGATCCATCAAACATATGACAATGGCAAGGCGTGGGATTAAAGAGATTCTGCTAACCAAAGGGTCCTGAATAAACACTGACAGCTCGGCATTTTAAACTCTAAACATTTTCGTCTCAAAGCATTGGTTTGACAAAAGAGGATAAACAAGTTTGCTTTCTTGTCAAAATGTCAAATTTAGCACTGACATTTGATAGCTACCGTACAGAACGGAGGCTTTGCCTACTGCAGCCTTACTGAAACCATTAACATTTTAAAAGACCGAAAAGGCCCATCCGTGTCGCATTGTGCAGATAGAGCGTGCTGCGGAACCGGCCGTTATGACATGGCGTAGTCATAACAATAATAAATAGCCACTACGGATCATTTTAATAATCGGGCCAGGGTCTTGAAATAATTTTCGAGGGACAATGATCTGTCCCACCTTTATGAAATTCGTAAACGTTGAAAGCGTTAATGGAGGTTATTCAAGTACAAGTGGATTTTTTATGTTTAGTTGTGGTTTCAAATTGTTGCCACAGTTTCTCACTCATTGTTTTAAAGGTAGCGTAAAGGAAACGTAAATATTAACTGTTTTGTCATAGCTATTGCAGCAGCAATGCAAACATGTGGGACATGCACACGTGTGTTCCATGAATGTTTTGGTCAAATGGAAGTTCTTAGGCAGTCGACATTTCAAGAAGTACTTCCTGGGATATTTACAGCCACTTGACAACTGACATAAAATAGAGGGTGCTTCCAAAAGTGTTTCCCATCTTCACAGGTTGAACAGGAAACGAAATGCGCTGGATATTTATGTACATAAGCGATTCAGAATGGGTAATCTGTCAGAGAGAGGTTGTTTGGTACCTTTCTTTAACTGTAGGATAACATTAAATCCACCAGTTACTCCGAGCAGGACGATGTGTGGTGATTTTGGGTGTAGTTTAATCTTTGTATTGTTCAGTACACTTACAGTGTGTTCCTGCTGTCAGGTCTAGAGTTCGAATCTCCATTATCGTTTTTGCTCTATCGGCCCTACATGCGCGGTCGTTAGTTTCCACAAAGTGGGAGTCATTTACTGAAACCTGGGCCAACAGTTCAGTATTTGGGAGAACACCACATCTCCAGCGACATTCCAATACTCTCGGTAGTTCTATTGGACAAGATCAAACCGCGATCGCCAGTCCTGCAAGTATGCCCTTGGTGTCATGGAAATGTGAATTGCCTTCTCACGACCAACGTCACAAGGATCTTCCCCATATACATCTGGCAGTCTCCGCCATGACGGAAATACTCACTCTCTCTGTGTGCCTGTGTTCTCTTTGATACATGTACAGTGTAGCTCACTTAAAAGTGTATATCATTAACTTTAAATGGAATCGGCGATGTTTAGTCATTCATCGTGAGTTACGTCCCTTGAGCGTGCAAGACACCTATGGATGCGAGTTCAAATCTAAGATTCACTTTGGACAATATTATTGATATTCAGACCCCATTCATGTGCTTGTGGGTTTCACCTCAGATTTAAACGACTTTTTCGCTTCGGGGCATTGCTCCCGTCAAATTGACGTACGTGACTTTACTGAAAAAAAGGCGTCGTGAAACCGAATCGTTCAGTCACCCATTGCAGTCCGTCGGTAGAGTAAGTCACTAATTAGAAGCACCTCTTTTTGAATCTCATAAAGAAAGATTTAGGTTTTGATTTTGGCGCTGCATTGATTGAAACAGTTGATTGATCCTGAGATGAGATGGGGGTAGCAACGTGTGCCATCGCACGCTGATCTTGTCGTGACGGTTTACCGTATGACCTATATAACGTTAAACAGTTACGGGGTCCATCCACCACTGTTAGCGTTCGTCGCATCCAGAAAACGACCAGTCTCGATGATCTGCCAAACAGATGGAGATAAAGATGCATAATAGCGATGAACATTATATGAATGGATCACTAACGAGTTACGGAAAGTCAGCAATGACACCAGATGTTCGCACAAGGGACAACTATTCTGTTTAACTGTTTTCTTGTCGTTCTTGTGTAGCACAAGTGTTTAAGTGCCCTAATACAAGCCCAGGCAAATGTCCCTCTATGTTAGTTTCAGGTCAAGTTGTTCAAGTACGTCTACATAAGTAATTCTTAAACCTTTATGTCTGTAAATAGAATCTGTCTTTACCAGAGACGCCTCCATCTACAGAAACGGAAATACAACCCCCTATTTCCAAAACATAATATCTAAGTTGTGAATCGTGATATATGCATGGATTTGGGGCAACGGTTTCGGCATTGTTAACTTTACTTCGGAATATTCAGCTGTGACATTTTGATGCATATTGTGAGGCATTCGGATCTGAATAGTTTTGATGTTTGAATGGTTTTACCCGTGCATTCAGAGTGAAAGGTTATCGGAGAGAATGTCGTAGCTTTCAACCAAGTTGGAAGAATTCGAAACCTCTTGGCGCAAAGGCAAATCCGTAATCGTTCATAATACGTTTCAAACGTCGAGAGAAACAGCACGTGGTACGTAGAAACTAACACAATCCCCTAAAATAACAGAAAAGTTTTAAATTTGAGTCTTTACCTCACCCCAGTAGCATTAACTAAAGATAGAGAGCAAGACTCAGAAAGGGTGCTTGTTATGTTCGCAGTGAGACATGCCCAATATTTCAAGAAAAACACTGGATGAGGCAACATACTGCTGGAATGTACACGATTATCAGCGGTAACCTAAACCTACGTATATATTGTGGACGAGACTATACTCAGTTTCTTTTCCCCATCTTTTGCCTCACGATTCATTTTTTTTGGTTTCTTGCTATCAGGCCTATTTCTTCACACAGTATCCAATTCGGGGGGCTATCTATCACCGGTGGGTTTCCTTTCGTCTTATTCACAGTATCTGCCGGTAACGTAAATAAGCAAAGAAGATCGTGTCACTCAAATAGGACCCTAATGAAGCTACACACGGTGGGCAAGGAGGCAGGAGCCGGGCTTGTTTCGTTGAAAGCCTCTTTCATAAATTGATTGTTTATTCTTCAATATCAGAGAAAATGGCGTCAGGAGCCAAAGGGGTGATCGAAATTGAGAACCGGCGCATCTAACGAGCTACGGAATAGGACTGTTTGGACTAGTGGCGATATTCAGTGATAATAATACGAGATAAAAACGAAAGAGAGAAATTGTTAGATAGCAGAGAAGACCACCAAGGTGTTATGGTTTACTGCTTTGGCGGATCTCAAAGACGTGAAGGGGTGCCTTCGGCGTATCAGCTGCTATCTGCTGCTCGACTCGGATATACTGTAACATAAACGGGCGCGGAAACGAAATTGAATTATCTTGCCATTACCATCCCTGCTACATCGGCATGGCCAATAATAGGAGTTTAAGTCAACATAAACTGCTCAATTTATATTTTGGTTAAGCCCTGTTTCCACAAACATTAAACTATTTACTTTATACATTACACCATGCGGTTGATAGTGGAGCGGATAATTCTAATAAAGTAGTGCCCCCAGCTGATGTCTGTTAGTGGACACTTCTCTACTGACCGGAAACACACCCGCCACGCCAAACAGTTCTATATACACTACCGCCATATCTAGCAATATCACTTAGAGGGAATTAATCTCGAGACGATTATCTTGGCGTATTGTAAACTTTGTTATTAAATGATAAGCTCATTTCAAGTTAGCAATTGATAACTGCAAGGTTTGTCGTTAGTATTGGGTTCTGAGAATCACATTCGTGAAAGAAACAAAGTCTTTGGAGTCAGCTCCTAGTAAAGAAACTGAATGTTTATGTCCGAGTCTGCAATATTCCAGATACATGTTACCCCACATGCATGGGTACAATGTGTGTAGCCCATTTCTAGTGTCCCCCGCCGTGATATTGCTGGAATATTGCTAAAAGCGGCGTAAATCCATACTCAGKCACCCACTCACATACCTGTTATGGTCAACATGTAATCCGTCTGGATCAACAAACTAGTGATCGATAATGTGAACACCCGACTAGGCCATATCACTGTATGATGAACAATTAGTCAGCATTTAAGTCAAGGTTGATATAAGATATGTAATGTTCGGTACCTATCAGGAACAGAGGTATGGATAATAAGAATAGTTAAACACACACAGCAGCGTAACACTACTGTTGTAAAAATAAACATATAATTTAAGAATCAATTCATTTAATCCAATCATTATTGTTCATTATTGTTCATGTTTCTGATGGGGGCGGGCGGTAATAAGTTACATAACTTGTGCCCAATCCATTTCAACACTGAATAAAATATGTTCAAACAATAATTTAAGAAGTTCAGTGCCAGCAGGTTGGATATCATGACCTGATTATGTTGCACAATATTCAAAGGAAGAATATTTTTCATTAAATTTGAAAATCCCTTTTGAGCATATCTAGTACATATTTTCTATTATTAACTTTTTCAATGTATTGTGCTTGATGGACGGCAAATATATACACATGATTGTTTGAAACCAGGACATTGCTTGGTATCCTAAGTTGATCAAGATAAGGAAATCCGACAGCTACATTGCATCGCAAACTGTCATGTCTGACCATGGCTGGCAAAGATTAAGGGTGAGGTGAGGTTAGCTGCACTCTAACGTGCAAATGCTTATCTATATGCACGTGTGTGCGAGTGCCTATYTATATGCACGTGCGTGCGAGTGCCTATCTATATGCACGTGCGTGCGAGTGCCTATCTATATGCATGTGCGTGCGAGTGCCTATCTATATGCACGTGCGTGCGAGTGCCTATCTATATGCACGTGCGTGCGAGTGCCTATGCCTATCTATATGCACGTGCGTGCGAGTGCCTATCTATATGCACGTTTGTGCGAGTGCCTGCCTGAGTGAACTACTACCGTATCTACAGTACTAGTGTCAGTAGGTGAGTGAGTGAGTTTGGTTTTATGTCGCTTTTAGCAATATTCCACCGCCCCCTACAGTGTCAGCCAAATGAAAGACCATGCCACAGTATAGCAGTAAACAGTAAACTGCCCCCGAGCCCCCCAGTCGGCGTGTTATCCCCTTAGTGCCGTGCACCAGACAGGGTAACAATACCCTCTCTACCATCCTTGTCTGTCATACAGACTCTCAAACAAATATACCCAATGCAGCCCATGTAAGTCTAGAATGTGTGGCAAGTCGAGATTACTCAAGTTTCATTTCTGAAAATGGAGAAAGCCTCTGGGCTCCTTTTTATTATATTTTATCAACTTAATTTAGAAACCATTATTTTTCTGTGAAATACGTTAGTTTCAGAGACAAGACGTTAGTCTACACCGCCACACAGTCGGGATTCGAACAGTCGACCTTCAGCTGTCCGGGCAGACGCTCTATCCTCTAGGCCAAAGGGGGCGGTGGGGTACCCTAGTGGTTAAAGCGCTCAATCGTCACGCCGAAGGCCCGGTTCGACTCCCATTTCTGGTGTCCCCGTCGTGATATTGCTGGAATATTGCTAAAAGCGGCGTAAAGCCATGCTCACTCACTCACTCACTCACTCACAAAGAGGCGGTCGGCAGTGATCCAGGGTCAAAGCATTCCTCGGCGTTTGTAACGTAACACACGTACAGCTGAGGGGTCGAGGCACATCACGGGACATTATGTTTTAAGAATCATCCTGAACGATGACGGCCGTGTAGTGTCGTGCTACATTTATCGTGTCGTTAAATGTGACCAATACAGTTTGATTAATCTTTATGCTCGACTAATAACAGGGCTGTATATCGTGATGTGTGTGTAGTGTGGTTTTCATGTAACTCACACGTCTTTGAGGACGAGTGAGAAATACTAAACTCCGAGGGTGTAAAGTATTTATGTGTCTATTGTTTAGTCACGTGGTTTACGGCGTGGTAAGCCTACCACTGCATGTATATGAACGCTCCTAAACCAGCCTACATAATACTTATCTGTGGCAAGTAGTTGTTAAATAATACTCGTTTATCCAGTCACGCGTATTTCTACTGCTGAGTGACGTGATTTCCTTTGTAACTGCCGCTTAACGCCTCTGTGTGTGATATTCCAGATATATGACGGCGGCCGGGGCATTATCCAGTCTGGACCACACAATGTAGTGATTCAAGTAGTGGGCAACGACACACATAATCGGGGTTCGATGACACAATCAACCACGTCTTCGATGACTCAATCAACCACGTCTCCGATGACTCAATCAACCCCGTCGTCGAACCCGACCAACCCATCCACGACGTCGCCGCTTACGACCATTGTCGTTCATTGAACGAGGAGGATGCTGTTCAATACAAGTTAGGAGTTTTCGGACGCTTAAGAACATTCGTTGTTTTCTCGATTATCGCATGGACGATTATAAAAACATGCCACTAACTTATCAAAGACACCTTATCTTAAACACAAGCCATCGTCCGAGTATTTACAATGTCTGTGTGACGCAACCCGCCTCGTTATAGCGAGAGTAAACACTGCCGTTCAAGAGCATATCCCACGATAAATGTTTTTTGTACTGAACTAGAAAAGTGTAATCCCAAATATGGCATGTGTTACAGTTGACCACTTTCTAAAAGGTTTGGAGTATTCATAGCTTTCGGCAAATAGGAGCTTTCCCAACCTACACTTGTCAGTGGACTACACTAGTGGTACAGGTTGTCTGGGATAGCAGTAGCTGTTGTTTCAGATTGTGAAAGCCTCTTTGGTTGAGTGGGTTAATTGTTAGAACACTGACTTCGTGTGACTGGCGATTTGGTGCCTTACTCTGAGAGCGGGGTCCAATCCAAAATCGGACTCACGGGTGACCCCCAAAATATACGAGAATCTGTACTTGACTAAGAACGTGTCATCTCAAATATAAAATGTGTTACATTTGGCTATTTTTCAAAACGCATTTTGTTTTCAGTACAGAAACAGTATCGGATCAAATGGAAAACGTTAGAGCACAATAGTAGAATGACAGTAAAACTGGTAGAAATCAGTGGAACAACAAAAGATGAAACACGTAACACATAGTGAACATAGTGGAACAGCAGTGGAACACATTTCAACAGAGAGGAGAACAACTTAACAACAATTTTAAGACGGGATAACTATAGCCAAATAGAAGCCTAAAGCTTGTCATGGCTATATTTGCAGATTCATAAACATCGATATCCTTGGAGGTTTGAGCTCGCTCGGAGACATCACGTTAGGTTAATACAGAGTTACCCCCCTTACCCCATGAAGCAAATCCGAGCACGTGTTCCCTCTCCACGCTATGGATGTACCGCAGCATCAACAACGACCGAGGACCTCTCATAGAGTATAGGGATTAAATATATAATTTATACACCAGAAACAACATACATTGCTTCAAAAGAATATTTCGAAATTACCGTTCTTCTTAGCTACACATCGTTTATTCATTTCCAAACAAACTCACAAGATAACTCACATGTGTGTCTCCATCTTTACTTTCAGTATACAATATACACTAGATTGATCTAAATATACTTTCTTTAAGTTAACATGATTATGGATCTTTTGTAAAGCGAATATATTTGTGAATATCATGTCTTATTAATATGTGAAAAATATTCTAATTTAAGGTATAAATTTCTCCTTATAGTGCAGGATAGCTAATGGCTAATCTTTTAAACTTCAGATCTGATCCATGCTGTTGCTGTATTTATTTTAAAAAATGTGTTTGCAACTAGAAATGTGTATACAGTCATCAAATTTCAATATGCACATTACGTGGCATGTGTTAATTTGTTATCTGCACTTGTACCTGTGGCCATGAGTCTGGAGTACTGAAAGTATACCGTCTGTCCGTCTGTATATTTGTGACATTATTTGTAAGATACATTTGCAGACATAAGATCACCGAACTGTTAGTCTCATGCTTAACTTTGTATATTCAATGAATTAGACTTGATCTAATTGTCTTTGTTTGTAAAGGATTGTATGTGTAATGTCAAATTTATTCATTATTGAGATGCATCAAAATGACGTTATCCATACTGTTTGGGTGAACAAATACAAACCGTAGATATACAGATATATATTCATTATAAGTTGGCAATCAGCTGATATCGAACTCATACAAATTTATTTTCTTCTAAAGTGATTTAACCTGAAAGACAATTTTCAAATGTAAATACAAACCTTTAAAGTGCGGAGTCCTGTTTCACAAAGCGACCATAGTGTTGAGACAGTAGTAGCTCCCTGGCGACCATCGTAGCGCTCCATTTGTTTAGTTTATTTGTTCCACGATACAGTTCCGAGAAGTTTAAAAGACGTCAATTCCTATTATTTTCCACAAAGATTACAAACACGCACTAAATTTTCAATATTTTATTTTTTAAGTCCAGCCATTATTCAGAAAACGATGAAAGATTACTCCATTTTCTCTTAAAGTACATTTAGAAAGTGTTCCTATAAATATTTATTCACATTCAGAACAGTGAATCTCATTATCAGAGCAGCGTGTACAGCTGGGCCTTAGTGTGATCCATCGAACAAAATGTTTTGTGCACCTAACATAAAATTAGACGTTTTGCCACATCTGTGTAATACTTTTACCTAACGCCTTATGTAGATATAATCTTTATTTCTTAAAAATTATCTCCAAGACAACATATTTTCTGTCAAATGGTTTCACTTAAAATCTATATCTTTTAACAAGTCCCTTAAATTTATCTACAATTGGGGGTTTTAGGTTCAAAAGAGCTTTTAAACCGAAAGGGGTATTCGTGAAATATTAAATAGCTTTGTCGTACCCAGGTTATGAGTTGAGGAGCTTTGTTGAGGATTGCTAACTGCTCATAATTCACCTTCTAAACGTTCTTCAATACTCTGTAGACACAGCGAGTGGGCTTTGAAGACCGGCTCTGCCAATGTTTGCAACAGTGTAGACTTTTTATGTTATATAAAGATTTTCAGGGCATATTATCACAAGAGTAAATCTTTATGGTATGCCATAATCATTATTATATGATATGCGCGTCAGCTACCTTTATGAATGCGATAAAGTTTTCATGCAGTTAGGAATGTGCTCTGCTGTATAATGACAGAACGTTATAAAAGACGCTATTCAACCGTCACGTTTTCAACAAATAATGGACCCTCTCCTAATTATGGGGAAATTAAACCTCGTATATATAATGTGTGATATCACTGATAAATATTTTTTGTAAAATATACAAGAGGGCCCATTGTACATTTTGCTGTAATTGACTCAATAAAGGTCTTAAAGAAAGTGTTCTTTATATTATTTATATACGTCAATTGTCGTAAAACGCGGGGAGCACACGCAAAGAATGAACACTGTTGCATTTAAACTCTGACAATGTCGGGTCCCAACCAGTACATTATATCTATGTTGTCTCGATTTGGGGAAGTCATTAAATCCCAGCGTGATAGAAACGATGTCATAATTCCTTATAAAAGATTAAACATATAGCAAATGTAAGCACAGTAGAAAGTCGTACTGTTGTCAAACACGGGCAAAACAGACAATAGACCAGGGATAACAACTCTCTTTTCTACTGAAATAGCGACGTTTCGGTTTGAATCCTCACACGGTTGTCAAGTGGGACTGAGCTCCCTGCCAATCTAACAAGTCAAATACAGGCAGTCAAATACACATTATTTGTTTTTCACATGCAAGTATATTTATTTATGGTTTATATTAAAAAGTAAAACAATATGGTCCGGTCAGATTTACCCTTTTCGCAAACACTCGATGTCATCCCTGATTGTCAGTGATCCATTCTTGTGATTATAAACATTACTTTCCTTTACGCCTTATGCCGGATAATCGAGATGGGTTATTCTTTGACGATAATCTCAAATCTAGACTGCTGGCATTGTTTTTAATTTCGTTTGTTTTCCAGTTCTCCTAGCTCGGACATTTGTCGGAGTCTTCTGTGTTTTGACTCATTGGTCTAAAAAATGCAAAAAGCAGAAACGGCCTGAAAAAGGTACCAATGTTAACTGAATATATGTTATATTGGATGTCTTGTAAATAATTGTGTATAAGCACTTTCGTGTTGAGGTGATCACATGCAAAATAATGCTTATGTCGTAATCATTATAGACTGTTTCAAAAAATTATGTTTTGTAAAAGTACAATAAAAATCATGTAGATTCACGAGCTTAAAGAGTTGTCTGAGCCAATTCAGTTAATTGACAGGACATACAAGCCCTTTATGTATGTCCTAATCTGTTTCAATCACTAATAACCATTTAAATAGATAAAAAAGAACAAAACATTATCAGCTTGCATAAAGAATCTGATGCAGATTCCATTGTACGATTGTAGAGTCCGTCTTCGTGAGCTTATAGATTCAAAGTCAGTTTTAATCATTTATTGACATCATACCGCTAACAATTTAATCTGATGATACGGACATCAATCTTCAGTAAGCTCACAGGCTGACGCAAGTCTCACTCACAGACCCCAGTCCGTCTTTGTAAAACACTCACGGTGTAAGTCCAATCTTTTAGTAACCGATCTCTTGCCTTATTATGAGACGCTGAAATACTAGGGTTCTCACGTGTGTCAAGTACACACAGGTATACCTGCCCCAAATATTTCTCATAGACATATTTTGGAACAATAAACGTGTAAATAAAGAATATAAGGATTAAATGGTGAGGTTTTCGGTCGGAAACTGTAGCTCGCCGAAGGCCGTTATGAAACACGATCTCACGAGTGCAATTGAAACCAATTTAAAACATATTTTTCAAAGACTAAAACTGCCTCCTGTTGCGATAGGCTAATTAAGTGGTAGAGATAGATTATGTCAATTTAAGAATGGATTTTTGGGAAATAATGATAGGACGGTTGTAGGGGATTTCACAAGAATCGAGGACAAAGCTTGGTAGTTTCTGTGATATATAACAACATGTTGTGATAGCTATTTCACTGTCTGACACGCCTTCGTCATGAAGGAGCGACAAAACCACGTGCCAATTTCGGGGCACCAGATGTCAATAACGAGGAGGAGATTAACACGCTGCAATAGGTACATGTTTTGTATGTGCAACTCTACCCTACTTCAAAGACACGTGCTTGTTTTTGTGTGCGGCATAACAGAGTGTTCATAAAAGTAAAACGGATGAGTTGTAGATTGGTAATCCTTCAAAATAATCCCTCTATTCATTGCTGATGTTTTCTCGGATTATTCTGGTCCGTTGGGTTACGTTACTCATGGTAGCCAAGTTTCGTCACTGTGCCATGTATTTTATATTGTCAAGCGAAATCAGACGTGTAAATACAGGTCGTGTGGTGATTTGATAAATACACAGCAACTGATTGCGCAAATGAAATTTGATAGCACTACCGGCGTCAGTATCTTGTTAATGTGGTGACACATTGACCACACGCTCAGACCAGGTACAGACATCGAGGAGATACACTCTCAGAGGTACACAGTTAATGTAATATCCATGAGTGAGTGAGGTCCGGCATCTTGGAGAGACACTTGTCGGAGTTACACAGTTAATATAATGTCCATGAGTGAGTGAGTGAGTGAGTGAGTGAGTGAGTGAGTGAGTGAGTGAGTGAGCTAGCTTTGCTTAAAGCCGCATTGTAATATCCATGTTACAGCATATAATAGTGAGTGAGTATGGTTTTACGCCGCTCTTAGCAATATTCCAGCATTATCACGGCGGGGGACACCAGAAATCGGCTTCACACATTGAACCCTTGTGAGGAATCGAACCCGGGTCCTCGGCCAACGCTTTAACCACTAGGCTAGCCCACCGCCTTACAGCATATAATAAAACCAAGATGGGTCCATCCATTGAGGTAAAGTCTACATAAAACTGTGACCTCTCTGAAACGCGTAACCAGGCATCAAGACTCGTCAATATATCTGAGGTATGCATGCATGCATTCCATGGTTGCAACCGTATTGTGCATGCATCTCCACTCAGTGACTTTACATTGATTGAGTTGTATATACATGCATGTAAATCACGATCCCTGAAATATGCATGTATGCATATCATTACGAGTCGTCATGATCACTGAAATATGTAGACATACACCTCATTGTTGTTATTTCTCACCAATAGAGCTATCTATGCATGCATCTCATGTCAGTGACTTTACATTGACTGAGACATTTATCTATTTATATCAATGACGTGATGTCAAGAACACTTACATATGCATGTCATTGCTGTGACACCATGAACGCTTAGATGTGTATACATGCATGTCAGTGCTGTGATGTCATGAACGCTTCGATATGTATACGAGCATGTCAGTGCTGTGATGTCATGAACGCTTAGATATGTATGCATGCACGTCAGTGCTGTGAGGTCATGAACGCCTAGATATGTATGCATGCATGTCAGTGCTGTGATGTCATGAACGCTTAGATATGTATTCATGCATGTCAGTGCTGTGATGTCATGAACACTTCGAAATGTATACATGCATGTCAATGCTGTGGTGTCATGAACGCTTAGATATGTATGCATGCATGTCAGTGCTGTGATGTCATCAACATTTAGATATGTATGCATGCATGTCAGTGCTGTGATGTCATGAACGCTTAAATATGTATGCATGCATGTCAGTGCTGTGATGTCATGAACGCTTAGATATGTATGCATGCATGTCAGTGCTCTGATGTCATGAACACTTCGAAATGTATACATGCATGTCAGTGCTGTGATGTCATGAACGCTTAGATAAGTATACATGCATGTCAGTGCTGTGATGTCATGAACATTTAGATATGTATGCATGCATGTCAGTGCTATGATGTCATGAACACTTCGATATGTATACATGCATGTCAGTGCTGTGACACCATGAACGCTTAGATGTGTATACGTGCATGTCAGTGCTGTGACGTCATGAACGCTTAGATATGTATACATGAATCTCATTGCAGTGATGTCATGAACAATGAGATATACATGCCTTCATTTCATTGCTGTGAGGTCATGAACGCTTAGATATGTACTCGTGAATCAAATTGTTGTGAGATTGGTTGTTTAGATATGTATGAATGCTTCTCCAACACTGAATGTCTCC
>VKKT01001487.1:106965-122560 GCA_008038995.1 Haliotis laevigata | reverse complement strand
TGACATATTGAAAGTTATTTAGTACCATATTCTATCCTTCAATTTAAATCACATGGCATATTTAAAGTTATTTAGTACCATACTCTATCCCTCAATTTACATCACATGGCATATTGAAAGTTATTTAGTACCATATTCTATCCTTCAATTTAAATCACATGGCATATTGAAAGTTATTTGGTACCATATTCTATCCTTCAATTTAAATCACATGAAATAGAGACCTTATCTGATTCCTCACATTTTCCAATGAACAGTAAGTGTGAAAGTCCATATTTCCAAATGCACAGGCCCCAATTGTGTCAGTCTCTATTTTTATCAAAGGTTATAGCTTAATAAATAGTTATTGACCAGTAGCCTACTTCAGATTTGAATCTAATCCTAAATATTTACTTGCCCAATTTCAAATGACTGATTTATCATTTGTAACTTTGAAATGTGAAAAATATAAAAATGCAGCCATAAAGATTTAAAGAGCCTTAAGGGCTGATTGATCTTCTTTTTCATCGATTAACATTAATCAAACTGGATTATAGCATTAACCCAAGGAAGTTATATTTTCCCCTTAGGCCATACCTTTTCCATGTGCACTTTCCTCATGCAAGTATCATACATTTGCCACATTTAACAAAATCTAATCCCTCCTAAACAAGGCACATTTACTTGTATCACTAGCATCTTGGCTTCTGTGTAGGTCTAACACAAAAGGCTATTTCAGGATAGTTTGACTTCAACTAGTTTCAGAAAAGACTGGCAGTCACAAGACTCATCAAATGACCTCAATGAACTCTCGATAGCCTCTGTTAGTCAATACTGTTTCTGGTAACTGGAAATGTTTGACGTGCAGGTGAACATTTTTTTTACATTTTACTTTAATTAGGTCTCTACTTATTATTATATCCGGTATCCAGTTACTAGTGTCTCTGATTATGTGAGTAACGCCACATCAAATGGGGGTTTGTTGTCTGAGGTTGGTATCAGCAAGCACCTGCTTCCCGTCAAGATTATTTCCTTCCTATGTTTCAGTGCTTGTCCTCTAACTATTGGTCATGTACAACAGACACATTTCCAGAAACGTACACTAGAATGACACATTTGGAGTGTCACTTGAGCATAAAACAACACAAAAAACAACAACTATCCTTTAGCTTACTTCCTACAGCCCACTCTGGGTAATGTTTAACCTTGCTTGTTTGGTTCATTCTTTAATGACTGACTGTTCTCGGAAGAATCATCAGGTTTTCTGATCCTAGCATTGTGGTGAAGGAGCCATTTACAATCTGAAAATATTCGTTTTGAAAAAAAAATTGTTTCTTTTAGCATTCAGTCTGAATGAATGCATGATGTGACATTTGCAGCTTGACAAGAGATCCGCTAAAGACATCATCCGCCCAAAGAATGTTGGCCCACATCCATAAACTGACTGTTTAAAACTTCAATAAAACTTGAGACACATCTTAGATCTTTTTCTGGTACATGATAAGCTATGGGGAAACTGGAAATCCCCTCAAATGCATACAAACTGGGATGAAAATCTGCATCTAAAATGTCAAGTCAAGACACTGGTACTGAACATACGCCCTCTTTTCATCACACATGTGCAATCTGCCATTAGATCAAATTCCCTCACCTACAAGGGCCCATCCCATACCTTATATTGCATGAAGGCTATCGAGGCTAACGGAGTCCTTTGTCATATTTGAATAATTAACTGAGCAAGGTGATACTGGTATATCTGGCTTGGTTTGGACCAGCTTTTGCAGGTATCAAGTGTCTGCCCCAGTCTGTAGAATCACATACTGTGTTACTTCAAGTGCAGCAAGGTCACATGATGGTGGTCAAGTTACACACCATTTGTACAACAACACATTCCAATAGATTGGGCCAGAACATGAATTACCATCTTCTACATTAATCATGTCCCTGATTAATTGTTAATCATGAAAACAATTGTTTGCATACTCTATATATTATCCATATATCTAATACAATAAAATTAGTGATTGGTTTATATTTGTTTATTTGGATTACAGAAATTGAATCCTATCAAAATATTGTGAACTATTTATACATTCAAATGACACAAATATTTCTAACATATATATATATTTAGTGAGATGACACTGGAAATATAAACAACTGTGGTAAATAATACAAGTAAATCACAGCTTTTAGAGGCAAGCTGCAACCAAGAAATGATTTGAAATAAGTTCAGAGCCAGGGTGCTCTGATGCTTGAGTAACTAGGATTGTCGTTCGTGCTACAACTGCAGGAAATATATACCACCACCTCCCCCAACCACTAGGCTGCCATAGCCAGCAGCAGGTGGCAGAAACAGAGCTATCCTCCTTCCCTTCCCACAAAGGGAATTCCAGTCCAATACCTCATGTTCATCCATTGACTAACACACACTATCAAAAACAACTGAGGCATAGCGAACATCGATCAAATTCACAGATGCATTTAGCTCTGTCTGCAACAACTTGCTGTCTGCTAAGCCCTGAGAACGGAGGCCAATGGTGTTTGGAATATCATGGCAAATTCCCTAGTGCCAATCTCCAAATATGGTGAGTGGGAGAAGCACTCTAAACAAAGATGACAGCTCAACAAAAGAAAGTGGCAGCATGCAGTTGATGAATCATGGCCACCAAGATACTAGTCCCTACTGTGTCTGAACTTCAGTGATAATATCCTAGAAATCAGAACAAACTGGTTAGAAACAGTGTTTAGCAGTCTTGGTTAGGCCTACCTCCATCCTGTAGCTCGTCTCAAACTGAACTGGGCCAGTGTCAGTTTTGAAAACAGTGGCAAGCAGGCAGACTATTTATAGATCAATGGAGTCTGGAGATTTTTCCAGGGGAAGTAACTCTGATGTTGAAACCCTGATCTGGTGATTTCTTATCTGGTTATATTATGATAAATAGGTCAGACCAGACCTGTTAGCTTTGTATATAATGTCAAGAATTTTTTTAATGGAAATTTAGCAAGGAAATAATATTCATATTATCAAATATATAAACTTACTACAATTCTAACAAAAATTAGGAAGGGAATATTATTTGTACTTTCAAATATATAAACTTACTAAAATTCAATTATAAAACAGAAATTATAACCAAGACTGCAAACAAAGTCTAAAATGACCAAATCTGATAAACTGAAATAACTCAAATTATTCTGACAATTTTATTGCTGTTTCAATTTTAATTTAGACTGAATTACCCAAAAAGGAAAACAAGCCTATCTTTATATTTACTAAAATGTTTATGTTACCCCCAAACTCTTCCCTACAACAAGTGAATTCACAAAAGGTCAATAACCTAGTTCAGTAAGACTGAACATGATAATTCCCCAGATATTGAAACTACCTGCTGTTTTGGTTTGAATTAACTCCTCACCCAACCCTGCCCTAAAAATAAATAAATAAAATCACTATTCCTAAATACGTATTCAGATTAACTGAGTTTAACAGACTTTAGATATTTATACTGTCAATAATTTAATCTACTTCTACACAATAATTCAATGAACCCCAATCTTGACTTAATCCAATTGAACAAAGCAGTATGAAAGTGGGCAATGAGAAAATATTCATCCCAACAAACATTATAAACCACCTCACACTTTGCAAACTGGCATTCAACTGAGCTCAAGATGAATATGTATTCTGTGAAATGAAGTTGAGTTGTTCGAAGTGTCATGAGTATATAACTCCATCTGTTGCCAATGTGAAGGAACACACCCACACAACAGCTGCAGGGTCACTATGGTAACAGATGTAGGAAGATAATCATCTAAATATACACTGTCAAGACAAATAATGAAATATTGAAATAGACCAAACAAACACATTAATAAATTCTGAAAGAATAATGAAGGAATTATTGTTTGTTTTTTTCGAGGTTAAAATATACAAAATTAAGCTTGTGAAGAATGTGCAGCTTGCTGTAAGTGCTTGGCTGGTAGCTTGGTACACACGCATTATATGGACACGCGGGGCCACATATCACACACAAGATCACATATCACACGCAAGGCTGATAATGATAGAATGTTTGATTGATGATAATCAACGTGATATCTGTACCCAAGTTTATAGCATGACTGGACACATTGTATCCAACTCAATAGCATTCTCTCTCTCCACTCACTGAGAGTGTTCCATTTGTGAAAGTGCCACACACCTTCCTAGGGATGCAACACACCAGATATGTCATCACACCCTTTCATCACCAACACATAATGAAATGAAAGACCAAACATATTTGACAACAGAATCCAGTTACTGCATGAAAGAAAAGTTAGGAAAACAAGATAGCCTTGGAAATGTCCTTGTACAGAATGGTACTTGGGGCACCTTGCAGGAAAATGACACCTTTGATATTCTTGTCATCACAAAAAGACAACAAAATGGAAGCCCTAATTAATTTTTATAACAAAGACACTCTCACGTAGACTGCTTTTTAAAATGTTTTGGTTGTCAAATATTCTTAGTTTTCAAATTATTATGATAAATAAAAGTATAGTCAAAGCTGAAACAAAATAATGTCAACCTTGTTCCTTCTTGTAGATCCACTGTCATGCAGTCCACAACAAACTGTAAAAGTAACATGTCAACACTCCAAACTAGCACAGCTCCATCAAGTCATGCAGCATTCCTGGCAGGAAAAAAAGTATTTCAAACACAAAAACGAGGCAAAAGAAATAATTCTAACTCCATAAAGACAACATTAAAATATTTTCCTACCTTTCGAGAGACAGGCATTGGTTGTTCTTTCACTGCTTCAGCTTGTATGTTCTTGAATTTGGCTACCATTTTCTTGGCAGCATTTTCTTTTGGCATACCCTCTGTCCAATCTGTCTGTGCTTCACTGACAACATCTGTGCGCACCTCTGGCTGATTCTCAAACACGCCTGGTTCCACCTGTTGTTGGTACTGGCCTGGCAGGTCGTTAGGATTGACACTCTCGAACTGACCTGCCCCCGGTGAGAGCTGGCCTCGGAGTGCCTTCACACGCTCTTCCTCTCTGGGAGGGGTGAACTCCTTGGTTCTGACTCCAGAACCAGGACTCTGTTTCCCACTCTGACTTTCAACTTGCTTCCAGTGGGACACCAAGTTCCTGGCAGTACCACGTTCAGGAAGTTCTTCTCCATATTTTGCAGGATCAGTTTCCTTGGCAACATCACTTCGGACTTCAGGATTGTTCTCAGCAATGCCACTATCTATCTTTTGGTTGTAGTCGGGAATAAATTCTTGTGGCTGGTTCTCGAAAACACCAGTTTCAGATCGTGGTGGAGTAATGCCCCTACGGTTGGAGACTGCTACCTTGCTGTTTTCCTGTTCAATCTCCTTGAATCGTGAGACAAGATTCCTGGCATAACCTTTTTCTGGAACAATCTCATCAACTTGGGCATTCTCACTGACGACATCAGGTGAGGTTTGGGGCTGACTCTCGTAGACACCGCTCGAAATTCCCTCTCTGGGTGGTGTGATTTCCTTCACTCGGTTTGGGGTAGGTGGAGGGGACTTCATGTTATGTTCCATTTCACGGAACTTGGAAGCAACATTTCTGGCAAACCCTCTTTCAGGAAGCGGTTCATCTAATATGTCTTCACTCCTCACGACATCAGATCGTTCAGCTGGCCTGTTCTCAAAGACTCCTGCCTCTGCCTTGCCCTCATACATCTCAACATGAGCTCTAGGCTCGCTAACATATTCTCCTCTTGTGTTTCTGTCAGGAGTTATCTCCCTTTTGCCCCTTGCTGCAGAGGATGGTGAGCTCTCCATCTGCTTGAAGCGCTGAGCAATATTCTTAGCTGAACCTCTTTCTGGCAGAATTTCTTCAACCTCTTGCCCAGATTTGACAACGCCCTCGTAGTCTTGTGGCTGGTTTTCGAAAATGCCTGCTTCAGCCTTTCCTTCGTACCTCTCAACGGTTGCTGTTGGCTCAGAGACAAATTCAACCTTCCCAGTGGCTCTGTCAGGAGTAATCTCCCTTTTCAAAGGTGAAGATCCAGTGTAACTGCCAGTTCCACTCTCCAATTGCTTGAATTTTGATGCAATATTTTTGGCAGTTCCTCGTTCAGGCAGTGGCTCACTTGTGCTGTCAACTGATCTGACGACGTCTGGATTAATTTGGGGCTGACTTTCAAAGATTCCTGCCTCAGCTTTACCTTCATACACTTGAATGTGACTTGCTGGCTGACTTTCGTATTCAATTTTTCCAGCTCCCTGGCGCGGAGGAGTTACCTCCCTTTTGTAATTTTTCGGTTCGCTTGCAATCTGTGTGAATCTGCTGAGAAGATTCTTTGCCATGCCAACCTCAGGAAGTTCTGCTCCAATATCTCGGTCACTTTCACGTGCGACATTATCTAGACGGTCTGGTTGGTTCTCATAGACACCTTCTTCTTCCTCCTCCCAACCAATGTTCTGTGACTGGGTTACGTTAGTTGTCTGCTGCGGTCCACCAGATTCAAAAGTGTTCCTCACTGAAGACATCTCAGTGAAATGTACCTGAAAACAAGTGTGAATAGAAAGTAAGTCATTACTGAGCACAACAGGACTACAATCACAGCAAGATTGGGCTGCTTATGAAGTTACACTCAGTTTTCAAAAGGATTGCAGGACTGATGTTGCTTTTCACCATAGATCTAAATGTCATGCAATTTGTTCATCATTTTGCCGTAATAACTGGATGAGCAAAGAGGTGTTCCAGCTACTTAGGATGCATTTATCCAATGTGGTCAATATATATATATATATGTATGTGGACAGAGAGACAGACAGACACTGTAGATGAAGTACACAGTACAGATACTGGTATATCTGAAAACCTAGAAAGACAAGTAGCAGAAGTACTTACATCTTCTCGGTCTTGTGTTTCCCGGGCAACATTGGAACTGTAGCCATTCTGCTGGGCAGATCCACCGCTGAGAACACAGAAAGGAAAGTTGTCAGAATTGTTGGATCGGGTGGTCAGGCGTGCTAACTTGGTTCGTGCATGTCATTGTTTGCTCATGATGTCAATCACTCAAGACTCAATTGTACTATAGTTCTAATATTGCTGAGAGCGGTGATTAACCAACACACAGAAGGATGTCAGTGGTGACAAACAGCAGTTACAGTGAGTGAGTTTGGTTTTACGCCACTGTTAGCAATATTCTAGAAATATCACAGCGGGGGACACCAGAAATGGACTTCACACAATGTATCCATGTGGGGAGTCGAACCCATATCTTCGGTGTGACAAGCGAACAGTTTAACCACTAGGCTACCTCACCGCCCCCAGCAGTTACAGAAGGATGGAGTCGGTGACAGTCAATCAACACTGATGGTGACAAGCAGCCACCCCACTAATACCCAGTTTAGTCACCTCTTATGCAGAGTATTATGTACTAGAGGCCTGTCCTGCCTAAGAAACTCCATATAGTCCTGTTCAATGATATTATCAAGCTAATAGTTTCCAACTCTATGTACAAAATAACAGGTGCATTTGACTGATTGAGCAAAAGTTACCATCAGGTCAACACAGAAAGATAAACAGTTGAGATCAGGTATCAGGTCAGAGGTTAAAGTTCACAATCTAAATTTAAGACATAACTGTCATTATTCTCATAAATATTATCTACCAGAGGGGATATTTCTGGTAGATGTTTAATTATATATGTAAAGTTCTTCTTTACCTATCATAATTTGTCACTTTATGAGCGTCAGACAGTAGAAAAAAACCCAATATTATTATTGATATCTGAAAGAAGGTTATCTAAATATTTGAAGCCTTTAAACTGCCTGTGTTATTCAAATATGCTCTTCTAGGGTGCTCTGTATCTGCTGATATGCAAACATCATAATGACACGAACAATACATGTGTTTAAAATCTTAATGTTCTCACAAAAATATCAAGAAGATTTTCAGCTCCTACAAAGCCTTTGTCCTAAACATGAGGCTGAGAATTTTTTTAAAAAACCAAAGAAAACTACATTGTTTAGAAACACCACAATAGGCATTAGTGGGAGACCAGACCAGTGTCTACAACAGTTGGTAGTTCCCGAAACTTAGACAAAAGTGTGGTTTGCCGGGAGGGGCGGGGAGTGGCTCAAGACAAACAGTACTCACCCCATAGACTGGACGGTAACCTCTCTGACCACCCTGGAGTCGCCTTGGTCACCAAATGAATCTGAAACACAAACCAGACACTGACCATACTCGTATTGACTCAGGTACGCTTCTCTAAACAAACTGACCCAAACATCTTGTGTCTTCACATTTGTCCACTAGCATTGCCAACAAAGGGATTCACTGTTCCAATCTGAAACAACTGGAACATTTCTCGCATTCCAGAAGGAGTGAATGATGAAGTGTGAAGTCAGGTGAACGTGTGATGACCAAACAACATTCAGATACAAGGTCAATAACCATCACAAACATCCAGTAATCCATTGACTCTGACAATCAATTTAACAACTGCAGCGGAAATAATAACATTATATCTCCTTAGGTCAACAATTGGATACCACATACATATTTCACACAAAACATGTGGCAGAAGTCAAAGAAGGTATTGAAGCTTACAACAATGATGACTTTTACAAAAACAGATTATCCAATAATTTATAACATACACAGATGTGTATATGCTGTTGCCGAGTTAAGGAGATGTGTATCAGTGTCCGTGAAACCACAGAACAGTTACGACTACTGAAAACACATGTTGAAGCCTACACTCTTCTCACCTCTGCCTTATCAAAATGTGAACTCGGCCCATAACGAGTATCTTCTTGTTAAAGAGTCAAACTCACTAGCTAGTCCAACAACTTCTGCTGTTAAATGGCAGGAATTGTGAGTCAAGACATTCTCAGAAAGCAAACAGTTTAAGAAGGTCACATTCTTGGGGGCATAAACCTGGGCAACTGGGTCACAATTTGTGAAAATCAATATTCTTGTTCCCTGGCACTTTCCCTACTGACAATGTGTGGAAGGTCAAGGCAGGAGGATTGTATGAGAGCTTCCGTGAGTATCACACTCATTGTTGAGATGACATGAAGCACTATAAAATCTTCTATACAGTGACAGACCAAAAGAAAATGTTGACCTGTCCTCCGAGTGAAAGTAAGTTTGTTATTGCTTTCAACAGTATTTCCTTAATATCATAGCATGTCAGCTGAAACTGGAGGAGACCAAGAAGTGATGTAGGTCTTTAAGACTTTTGTGAACTCAGTGATTATGGTGTTAAGCCAAGAAACATGATGACACAGTGGGCCACATACCTTGCGTCACACCAACATACATGTACAATCAACAAGGTCACATTGGTGTGGTTATATCACCACACCAGAGAATTCTTATAGAAAACTACTTTGACAATCACAGATGTCAAGTATTTGAGCCAACGATAGATGTATTTACAACTACAGGCCACAAGATGTAAAGTTGCAAACCTCACTGGCATTCAAAATGTGATATCACCAATTCTGGAGACACCAACAAGCTAAAACTAGTTTCTCTCATCTGAAACTGTGACATCTCCTTTAAAAATCCCCAAAATATCTCATATAAACACAACTGATCATTATCTTTACACAATAATGTTTGGTATGGCAGAAAGGAGGTAGACATTGCTGTGGTTTTGATCTGGTGCTCTCACCTGTAGATTCAACAGTACAGTGCCTTTGCCCTAAAATTATGTTAGTACTTTACAGGTGACACTGCTTTACACTAAAAAGACCAAGCATTTTGAACAAGCACATTGTTCATGCTCACAAGTGCTGCCAGCTGAATTCGATAAAACAACCTGAGGTACAGTTGGAATCAATGGTTTCTATACAGCCATGGAGAATAAACACTCTAATAATTCTATAATCAATGAGAGTTAACCTTCACTTGGTGGACGAGGAAACAGCTTAGAGCTGCAACATCCATCTGTCCTCCTGAAAACTTGCCACACACACAGAACAACCAAATCTTATTCTATTCTTAGAGGGGCGGTGGGGTAGCCCAGTGGTTAAGGCATTCGCTCATCACGCCAAAGACCCTGGTTCGATTCCACAGATGGGCAAAATGTGTGAAGCCCATTTCTGGTGTCCCCCACCGTGGTATTGCTGGAATATTACTGAAAGTGGTGTAAAACTAAACTCACTCACTCACTCTGTTCTTAGTAAATTCTGATAGGTATCATTCAGTTCTAGAGTTTTAAAAAAGTGTTTCTGTTTTATTATCTTAATATGCAACTCATATCTCTATATACAAAACAACCTCATGGAAATATATATAAATATTGGTTTTTTTTACTTTTCTTTACTTTTACTTTACTGTTACATCGCCCCATGCTGGCTTGGTACTGTTGTCACAGGGTCTACTGTCCATGGTGGGTTAAGTACTGTATTGATCTGACAATTGTCTTTAAACTTTCATGCTTGAACACACATACACATCGATCAATATTTACTGGAAACAGTCCTCGCTAATTTCATGTCAAGTACACTACTGAAATATACAAATCAATTACCTGCCACCCCATTGGTGACCCTATGCCTGTGGCCGCCGGTTGCTTCATGCTGGGCGTTATTGCTAACTTGGCGCATGTAACAGCTGTACCAGGATGTCAGATTCTTGGAGGCTAAACTGCCTTTATTCACTCTTGCCATTGCAGTAGGGGGCATACGAGACAGTAAATATGCTCACAAATCACAGGTCGCCGCTGTCAACTGTATGTCAATAACACAAGCACTACAACCAACACACCTTCCTGTTTTCAAATTCACTACTCAAACATCGACTGATCAGAAGAGTGCTTCCATGAAGTGTATGGTCATAGTATCCGTCAAATGTTTCATGCTCTATTTGTCCTTCATCAATTTTTAATGACCTTCAGTTTTAAATCCCAAGGCACGAAGAACTTTCAAATTAGCATTAAAATAATTCCACAAAATCTACATGGCAGCAATCTGTCATTATGCTGCATATCAGTGGTGCACAGACAGAAAGGGAAATGGGCTGCACTATCAAGATCCTGCAGGTATTGATCAAAGAGAGGTGTACGACATATGACAGGTACTCCAGAGCACAATCCACAGGTACACTGTGTCACCATGGAACAGAGTCCAGCGCGTCTCTCAGTATCCACTATTCCTGGTAAGTATTCCACGGAAGTAAGCTCTGATTTGAAACAGTTTGGAGTTCACAGTTTCCTGTTAGTCCACTCCGAGTGTCCCCAAACCTGCCGAACCTTTGACCTGGGGATGCGGACAGGTGAAACTGACATGCCCTCTCTAATTAAGTGACATGTGTTAATTACAACAATGAGGCTTCTGTTTCTCCACACAACAAATGTCAGTTGCCGGCACACAGGGACAGGACAGTTCAACCATGACAGGGCATGATTTTGTTACAACTTGGGAATACAGAGGCAGCTTCACTCTTGACGACACAGATATCTGGTTTAGTGTGAAACAGTCTGATTGGCTTTCGGGTCCCAGGTTTGTTTCTCATTGGTCTGATATCTCTTTTAGTAAAGCATACATCAAGGGTCTTGAGTGACCATTCATAACAGAATTCTTATGGATTAGGTATAAAGATATCAGTATCAAATATTAATTGTAATACACTTACATATTATTAGGAATGTCACAAAGATTTTCTGGGTGAATAACTTTAATGACAAAGAAACTCGGGGGATAATGAATAACTGTTCCATGCTGAGTATGATCTGCATGGATTATAGCTTTATAATCCTGATCCCAACTCAACACCTCAACTAATGAGTAACAGAACTTCATATTGGTAATGTCATGCAATATGCTTGTTTAACTTTAGAATACTTAGGTACATACAGTCAGGAACAGGCCTCCACATAGGAGAGGTCTCCACACACGCTGACATGTTTCACAAGGAACAAAGTCTACTGTAACAAATCTTTCCCCAACTTTATTACTTACATAATGTTACAACAGACAAAATGTCTGACATGGATTTATCCCCCTGTGTAACGGCAAGACTTACCACTCATTACAGTTATTGTAATATTAGACAATACACCTTCTTGGCTTAAAATATAGGAATAGTTTATGAAATATGTAAACAAGTAAACTCCAGATTAATATATATTCTTTGCATACACCCCAGGATGTGTTGTTTATCAATACAGTAAACGATGAAGTGGAACGTTGCAACTACTGCAACAAAGAAGTTGTCTATCCATAAAAAGTGTTCCACTTCATCATACCAGCTTCTAAACGCCACCTAAGGAAGTTACAGTAAATGATGTTTATAACAAAGAGGCTTGTGACAAACTGATACAACAAACTAGCTGTGTCTATACATCCAGCCACTTGATTGATATGTTGGTCATGTGTGTAACAAACAAAAGTTATAATGAACTAAAACTACTGGTCCCTTTCAGTTTGTTTTGGACCATAAGTAAGTTTACTGTCATTGTGTATGATAGTACACGGATATAATTGCACCTTTGTGTGACTCAACTGAGGTGCAAAGTTAACTTAAACTGAGACAAAACTGATCCCTTTGTAGGTATTGTTGATTATAACATGGCCGTCCCGCATGGAGAAACATCATCAGCTAGCATCAACAGGTAGACAGTTGTGTTGTCAGATGTATAGATATATAGATATATATATATATATTGATTGGTGGAAACTGAATAGGATATAGGTAGCCTTTTTATGAAACACATTATGTGGGTCAGACGGTTGTGTGATTTAGCTCATTAGTCCTTTCTTGCATGGCTGCATTTCGGTAATGTAACAAATTTGTTTGCATGTGTGGCTTCAGGTATCGTGGGTTATACGCCACCAACGTTCTTGTTAATATTATGAATAAAACATTCAACTGTCAAGAATGTACACATTACTCAACAGAAGCAACTGGGTAGGTTTCAAACTAGGGTGTAGAGTTATGTAACTGTAGCAAATGTTTTGAGAAAGTATCATCTTTGAGTGTATTTTGATTATTTAGAAGTAGCTGCATTCAGCATACTCTGGATTATTTTACGCATTATTTTGCCATTATGACAGAAAACAGATGAGTCAGTAGAAAAAGAAGTACATACATCTGGCATGCAGCCAAATTCAGGAGCTACTTATACTGTAGTATGGAAACATGTACATCAATTTATCCAGCGTGAAAGTGAAAGTTTCCTTACAATTGATCGTATGATGTTTCACCAAGAATTATATAAACAGTCCTAAATATTAAGGAAAAAGAAATGTTGCTAAATATGCATCAACAACAAGCCCTACCAGGTCCCTGGCAATAACACTTGGCAAGGAGTATGAGGTTCTTCACCTCAGTGCTGAAGGGTAGTTCCTGTAATAGCTTGTTAGAGATTCCTTTGATATTATGTCGCAAGTTGTGTGGCGAATATTATATGTCAGTTGGCAGTGTATAAGGAAAGTATCATTACCCTTGATATTTGGTATATGTTACCAACAAAATAGGACATTCTATTCCCTAGTGATTACATACATGAATTAGTCTATATAATTAGTGTAATAATCTCCACAAACACATGAGATTGTAAACACAGACTTCACATCTGACTCATTCCACGCTGATGTTTATAGTCGCATGGTGACATTGACCTTCTCATAAACTCTGTCAACATTATTCAATAAATCTAAACATAGGACACTTGATCAGCAAACGGTAAATCTTCCTGAACACATGTACCATGATTGATTCTGATATTTTTCTCTTGTACACACCTCAAATGTGTTGGCATAGTATTTGCACCAGGACAGAAGTATTGAGCGTGAGTTACTTCCCTTGGAAACATGGTAATGCTAACTAGCCATGTCAATTTGTTTGCATGGAGCACATAGTGCTGTTCCTGACATGGCTGCCCCTCCTGGCCCCATGCATGTGCACCTGCTGCAGATTGCATGACCTCACTCAGCTTCTTGGACAAACAGATGGAAGCCCTGCAGGTCGGCCGAGGACCTCATTATACCGAAAGTGGTTTCACATTTGTGGGAAATGTAATCACTGAGCAAATATCCATACATCTAAATGTAAAATCTCAAGGCAGTCTTCTTTAAACAAACTGACAAATCTATGAGACTGATTTTTCTATTTTGAATAATGTTTCATATCAGCCTTTTCAATACTATTATAATATATAGAAATATGTATGTATGTCATACATTCACAGTGCATAAATAATTTTTTTATCGATGAATGAAGAAATGAAAGATTCACGTTATATAACACTGACCCTAAACCTTGCGGTTAGTTAATACGGTTTCATGTATGAAAGCCTAAGACATAATCAGCTCTTAATTTGCTGTTGACAGTGTTTCAATTACATGGCCTAATCTTGCCAGGACACATATGGTAACTAACAAGAACATGCATGTAATGAGGCGTGTAATCCAACAAACCTGTCCGACTCCCCTTGACAGCTCTAGTTGCAGTGTGCGTCCGCCTCACCTTGTTCCGCAGTCAAATGTTTGCACTTATCACAATCATGTGAAATGTCTGCTTGTCAATATGACACAGTGGCCAGGTATTAAAGAATCCACTTACAGGTGATGTGAAAGAAGCGTATATATGACTGGTAACTTGTCCCGGGTTGTTGCCGTGGCAGCCACACTTACGTCCCTACTGTCTGACTCTGCCCCAGGAAGTCTCAACTCTATGTTAATATTTTGAATTCCGTGTAAATGAACGCTTTCTACTTCCACATAGTGACACCTTGATTTTTGTACACAGCCCTGTCCAAGGATCTGGGGCATGCCTGAAATGACTTGAGAATGTTGTTTTTTTCAGAGAAATCCATTCACAGTTAGCCTCATGGAGGTGCTGTGTTTGAAATAACATTGGACAGGTATTTGAATTCAGATGTCTGCATTTTAAATGGGAACTGCAAAATTTTGTGAAGGGATAACATATATTTTGTTCTTCTTAAAAAGTTCATAATCACATTCATATTGTCTTGAGTGTTTATTTTGTGTTTTAGAGGAACATTCTCAAAATCACAGGAGATATTCTATTCAATTTTTGACCTTGATGCTTGTGAGATGTACAATTCAACTAACAAAGATCTCCCAAAAGACAGATAATGTGTTGATCTCATAAAAAAATATATATTGTTATCACAGAAGTTCTTAATCTTTTCTCTTCAGGTTAGGGTGCTACTGGCTAGGGCATGAGTTCACCCTAAGTAAATTTCATGCACACCAGCTGTGAGATGTAGCGCCATAAGTGTGGACAAACCTTGGCAGTATTTATACACCTTCTTGTTGTTTTATGACACTCACTAGCTGCAGTGTTCAAACAGCACTTTGAAAGTGCCCTGTCCTCTGTGTACACAATGTACATATATGTTACATTTATTCTTTCAAGGTCAAGATAATGCAATATATCCCAGTGGTAGATAATGCAATATATCCCAGTGGTAGATAATGCAATATATCCCTGTGCCAGATAATGCAATATATCTCCAGTGCCAGATAATGCAATATATCCCAGTTCCAAATAATGTAATATATCCCGGTATCAGATAATGTAATATATCCTAGTGCCAGATAATGTAATAAATCCCAGTGCCAGATAATGCAATATATACCAGTACCAGATAA
>VKKT01001486.1:82418-102669 GCA_008038995.1 Haliotis laevigata | reverse complement strand
ATGTCTTGTGTATTTGTTTGTCATGTACTAAAGAAGTTTGAACTCAACTATGCCTTCGTCTTCACCAACGCACACTTCATCTTAATTATGAGCTAATTCCCCAGTTGACGCGGACACCACGCGTTGACATTCCTGATCATATTAATGTGTGCGTCGGTCATCCCTTTTATCCCATGTGTCATCAAATACATGATCGGCCTCTCGGGTTTTAGGCGGTCGAAAACAATAAACATGAGGCACAATTAGTCTCTCAGTTGTTATGCATGAAGAAATGATAATGGTTCAGAATTTCAATCTGGAGTTATGAAGTTTAAAAAAAGTATTTGAATTAGCTCTTAAAACAAACGACACTCCGGTGATATACTGAAAGTGTAAGTGCTCTTGTGTTTGAACTGAAAGATAAATGATAACATGACGAAAAAAAACGATGAGCCCGTTTCTTCTCTTCCTCCCACAACTTTCGATGAAATACAACGAGGATTTACTTTATGAATGGTACAGGCGCATATTTATATCTAGAGTGAGAGTGAGTGAGAGAGTTTAGTTTTTCGCCGCTTTTAGCAATATCGACCAAACAATATAACGGCGGGGACACCAGAAATGGGCTTCACACGTTGTACCCATGTGGGGAATCGAACCCGGATCTTTGGCGTGTAGAGCGAACGCTTTAACCACTAGGCTACCCAATTGCCCCAAAAGTAAATTCGTTTATTTTCAGATTGACGAATTGATGATAATATTAAGCTAGGCTGTCTTGAAATGAAATGAGAAACATACAAATTAATACAGATGGCCTTAGAGAAAGTATCACCAGTCAAATTGATGTTTACTCTAATGAAATGTACACATAGAGACAGTATCGCAACACCTACCATCTTAACCCCAATATATCCAGTTGTATTCATATCATAATTATGTTTGCTTGTATAATTAGTAGTTTGACCCATACATTGACTTGAGAGATATTCTTCGTTTCGAAGACGAGCTTCATATGCAATACGTGTATTTGTCAAGAAGCAAATATCAAGTTTCAGGAATTTTTTCTTGATGCTCATCAATTTGTAAGGTCAATTGATTTAGTTGTTGTTAAGCAATTATGGGGGCTCCTCAACTGACAACTGCTCAAAGAAAGCAAATCATTGGTGTGTGGAATGCTGGCATTGTCAATGATTGCTGTTGAAAGACAGGCTGGTTCTCATCTGTCGACTATCCGCCGAATGGTCAGAAAACACCAGCGAGCTAATGACGTTAAGGATCGTTAGCGTTCAGGTTGTCAACGAGTGACAACTCCTAAGGAGGATACTGTCCTTTTCAGAATCACCAGACTTCATCGACGTGTTAAATACAGAGTGGCTTTCACATTGTCGTTTCTTCAAACGGTCCAAAATCACTTAAAAGCGGCCGGGTATGGAACCAAACGACCTCTACGTTATCCGCTGTTAGTTCCAGAGCACAAAGCTGCACGACTAGCTTGGTGTTTGAGGGCATGGAGAAGGTTCCACATCGGTCAATGTCCTTTGTTCATGAGTGACGGTCAATGTCCTTTGTTCATGAGTGACGGTCAATGTCCTTTAGCTTTGTTCATGAGTGACCGTCGAACTCCTGTTTGGCGCCGCAGACGGACGCAAAGGAATTTCTTGGATCATGCACCTTTTGGCGGGTGTTCATTGATGGTGTGGGGGTTGTGGTACCTCATTTCGATCACCATCCTCTTAACACAAGGCAAGTGTTCATGACAACACTATCCTAACCTTACATGAATCCAGGTCTTAATCCCATAGAGCATGTTTGGAAAATTAATGAATCGAAGAACACGCCAGGGACATTCTTCAGTATAAATCTTGATGTAATGGAACAAGCCTCCATCAAGAATATAACGCAATATCTACATATCAAATTCACGTCTGATGCGTTCATTGAGTAGGCGGGTAAGGGGTGTTATTGCAGTTGGCGGAGGTTACATCAGATATCAACATTGTGCTCGGTTATTGATACTCATGTGAGTTCTTGAGGTTTGCCAGCATCTTAAAAATGACTGCTCTTGTTAACGTCATAAACACACAGCTACGAGTAATACAATGTATTGATAACCTAGTACACTTTTCGCTCTCTTTGCCTTTAGATTTAGAATTTAAATATTCAGTAATTATCCAGATCGTAAGTTAAAATACAGCTTTGTATAAGTACCTTTGCTATAGTTAATTGTACCATCATGAAACTATATAAAACATGGGGTGTTGCGATACTTTTATCCATGTGTATATTTTAAAACATTAAAAGATCTATTAGCTGAATTGCCTTTGTTGAGTGTTGCAGAAGCAAGATGTACTACGTTTATCAAACATCAACACTTTTCACGTTTTTCACATTTTAAGCTTGTATCAGGTAAATCTACCTACAGGTAAACGACGAAATCTCCGTCTGGTTACACACACTTAAATATTCTCTTATCAAGATAACCACTTAATGACCAGTCCCATTTTTCATTAGTTCATATTGACATCTTGTATATATTGTTTTATATTAATTGTTTCGCTGAAATATCAGGTAAATCCATAGAGAACATAGTCTACGACGAAATCTCCTTTTTGTTGACTTCCTTAATACCTCTTATCAAGATGACCACTTAATGACCAGTTACCGGCTCCGTGTAACACCCACACACCTGCACACAAAATAACATAAAACTTGGTCGCTAGTATAATCGAATGGTCAGGCGCGTAGCAAGCCAATTTATTTCGTGTAAGCCCGCCAGATTGCAAAACTTTATATTTAGAGAGTATTGAGGACTTGCCAAACCTTTTTAGAAACAATCATGTGTAAGCCCGGGCTCTTTTTTTAATAATGGTAGCTACGCCCCTGATGGTAGCCTACAATATTCTCGTTATTTCAGAGAAACCTGTAAATACTTGAGTCTGGAAAAGATGTAGAAACGTTCCACGCCATTAGGGAACAATGACAGGTATAATCAGTCGATGTCCAGAGCCTGGCCCCACGTCTCACTCAGTCAGCTCACACCTTGACTGGTGACGATAAGGTGATGAGGTTCTTCTGTCGATTGTTTGACGTAACGACTTTACGGATGATGACGATTTCCATCACATGGACGATTAAGCCAGACTGCAACCCAACAGAAACGTCACGGTGTTTCTTCAGGAAACAACAGAGCGTATAGCTTGAATGGCGTTGTCTCAGCACTTAAGATCAATTGTACATGCTTTGGGATATTTTGCAGCTGGGATTGTTTAACAGACTCGTGGAAGGAATTCACAGATGCCTTAGATGACGTACAGTTAAACACACTACCTAACTGCTTCGAGTTATCAGAGGTTCGACACAAACGGATGGGCGATGGGATAACCTAGTGATAGAAGCGTTGTGTGAAGCCCATTTCCATGATACTGCTGGAATATTGCTAAAAGCGGCGCAAAACATGACTCACTCACTCACTCGACACAAACGAAAAAAGGAATAAACAGTGAACAAGGTTTTACTTCGAGTCAATCATACGTTCGACATAACAGTGGTTGACGGACAAAGGCTCTTCCCGGAGAGCTGCAGATTGGTTCAATATTCGTCATCACAAAAGACGTTTAGAATTCGTTACCCTGTTTAGTGTCCGGCATTTAGGAAATGAAACAAAGACTAGCTGGCTGGAATCACACGCACGCACTAACAAACATAGGCACACATTATATATACTAAAGGAAAAAGTAACTGTACATAACATAAAATTGCATAAAATAAAAGTTCTTCGAAAAGATACCCCTAAAAAAACATGTAGCAAAGCACATTGTATGAATTTTGATGTCACGCATCGCACCTACACTTTGTGCTCAATGAACTTGTTCACGTTGTCCATGCTTTTTGACACCTGACGTTCTAACTCCTGATATGGAAAATTGAAGAACGGTTGATTGTTCTCTTGCCTCTCGAATGCAATACCTCCAATTTTGCTCCAACGTCACCGACAGCCACGTCTTGCTTGACGCAACTTGTCATTGTCAATGGCAATCTCACATATCTGCGATACAGGGATGAGATCATTGGGACTCATGCGCAGCCGTTCATTCAAGGACAGGGACGTAACTTCACGCTTCAGCAAGATGATGCCCGTCCACATCATGTTGCTTGTGAATGCAGAACATTCTCGTACTCCCCTGGCCAGCTGTTTCTCCGGACTGAGTGAGTGATTGAGTTTAGTTTTACGCCGCACACAGCAATATTCCAGCTATATGGCGGCGGTTTGTAAATAATCGAATCTGGACCACACAATCCAGTGATCAACAGCAGGAACATCAATCTGCGCAATTGGGAACCGATGACAGGATTGTGTTAACCAAGTCATCGAGCCTGACCACCCAATCCCGTTAGTCGCCTCTTACGACAAGCATGGGTTACTGAAGGCCAATATTCTAACCCGGACCTTCACGGGTTTCTCCGGACTGTCCCCTATCGAACACGCTTGGGGTGAAATGGAGCGACGTTTACGTCAAGCCCAGACATGGAACAACATGCACCAAGCTTTCTACAATCGCTTAGTGTCTTCTATGAGTCGTCGTTGTCAAGCCTGCATCGACGCAAATGGTGGACACACGATACTGAATTTGTGAACTGACTTTTGACAACACATCTTTTCAAGGGCGTGTCACGATGACTCGTGTCAAATCATACAGATTTGGATATTATCCTGTCAACAGTTAAACAGTGATTAACCACACATAAAACAACAACAATAAAAAAACACACCCCAAAACAACAACAAAAGCCAACACCAAAAATGATATTATCTTTTTCCATTATGGGTACAATGTGTGAAGCCCATTTCTGGTGTCCCCCGCCGTGATATTGCTGGAATGTTACTAAAAGCAGCGTAAAACTAAACTCACTCACTTTCTTGCATTAAAAATGGCATAACATCAACTAATACACAGTTACTTTATTCCAGTTGTATGTATATACACGTTCACCAGCAAAATAATCCATATTGTTGCGTTCAAGGCAGTGTTATCCTTAAACCTTAATAAATTTCTTGTTCGCGAGGCATGAGGCGTCACGTTCCAAAACACGATTTGATTTGTGAGGACTTCACGTGTTGGACCTTTTCGGACCTTTACATTACTTTCGGAAGGCTGCATGCATCCGAAATTGAGCGAATTTGGTACATTTAGATCTTACGTCGTTGTTGAGACAGTGATTTCGGAAACTGCTTCAGATAAAATTTCATGTCTTGACGCCAAAATACAGACGTGATGCAGATCTCTGATGTTTACCAATTTCATGAAATCCAAGAAAGTGGCCAGCCAACAATTCATGTACAACAGATGCAAAAGCCGCTGTGTAACATGATGCCTGTTCTTGTAGAAATCGAACTGAATTCTTTGGAACGATATACATAGTTTCTGCGTGTTATGAACTAAATCAATGACACAATGAACTGTTGGTGATTGTGTATATTCAAACCACTCACCCACTGAACTGTCCTTTCCCCAAAGGTTTAGCACATATTTGATTAGATGGGAGGACGATGTTTGGATAAGCACTGTGCTTGTATTACCCAGGGCAAACAAATAATACTTTGTTTTCATTGTTGATAAAGGAACACGAAGATCGATGCGATGGTTCAGCCTTTTACTAACTACTTGTTTCAAGACTGTTTGTGCGTGTAATTTGATGTGTGTTCTCTTTGTGGCGAACAAATTATCCTGTGGCCAACACTTGATGTATATTAATTGTGGAAAATTGTGGAAACCGATACTATAGTTGTACTGCCTTCGGCGAATGACTGAAATCTGCGTCATATGGCCGTGGGGTTATCATCATGGTTCCAACCTTCGTTTGAAAACAATGCACCATTTCGGAACCCAGTTACCATGTGTTGACATTTGGGATTCTGAATATAGACACTGACGTTGTCACATTGCTTTTTGGAAACACCAGGGGCGAGATTTGTACATCTATGGTGCAAACAGAATTGTAGCTTTGTCCTTGTCCACATCTAAACACGGTTGTTGTCAATTATTAATAGTAGACGGTACTATGTAATATAGGAATATATGAAAACAATGATTGTATGTGACGTCATACTGTAACTTCTTCACACATTACATCAATGTTGGTATCTGTGCATTTGAACCCCCGTTGACATTTGATATTCTGAATACAGAGATTGATGTCATATTACGTTTAAGAAGCCCCGAGAACGACTTTGGCACATGTATCTATGATGCATCCGTGAAGTCCACGGTTAGAATTGGTCTTCAGTAACCTATGACATTCTTCAAAGGCATTTAGAAGTTGGTGTAATAATACAAATCTTATGGATAACAACTTCTTGATTTATGTTACACAACGTTTCTGGGCTAGTTCTTGCCCCTTCGTCAGGTCGATAATGGTCATAGTGACCAATACAGTATATATTGATGTACAGGAAGCCAGATATGTAAATAAGTATATACAAGCGGAAGGGGGGAAGGAGATATAATTAAGTATTTACGAACAATGCAGTGAGATGAAAGAGAAGAATACAATGATCGGGTATGTTTTTACAATAAGAACAAGAGTGTGTTTACACAGCAGAGTGGTTTGAGAGTCTATGATTTCTTGGTGATGCAACCTATGTTTGTCGCAAGAGGCGACTAACGGGATCGGGTGGTCAAGCTCACTGACTTGGTTGACATATGTCATCGTATCCAAGTTGCGTAGATCGATGCTCATGCTGTTTATACCTAGATTGTGTGGTCCAGACTCGATTATTTAGAGACCTTCGCCTTAAAGGTGGAATACTGCTGAGTGGAGCGTTAAACAACAACCAACCAAAGAAACAACATCTTTGATGCAAACAAAGGTTATAGTAGCTATGTCCTTGTCCACGTCTAATCATGTTTGTGAATTATTAATAGTAGACGGTATTCTGTAACATAGGAAATAGATTTCAACAATTAGTGTCTGTGACGTCATAACATCGTCACACTTTACGTCAATGTTAACATCTGCCTTTCGTAGCAATTTCTTAATAATGCCGCCAGGGTAAGAATCATTGTCCCAGGTATGCTGTGTATCACTCCGCTCATTTTAGATCATAAAGAGCATCACCTTAAAATGCGTGTCTTTGCAGAATCTATATATGAGCGGCGGGGTAGCTAAGTGGTTCCCGACTTGTGTATTATGTACTCCGACGTGCGATTGTAACAGTAGCGCAAAACTATACTATTTAACTTACTCACTATACATGGACAATGCTATGACGCTGGACTCGTCAAATATGTATCACACTGCTTGAGTTATTTAGAACCTTGAACACCCCTTATCTAACAAAATATATATAATTGAACTTGGGAACTGTTTATCAAATCTGGGTTCAAACATTTCATTAATGCAATTGCAGTGTCGACATATTTTACAAAGGTACCCGCATAAGACAGTGGTATATGCAACACGTTTCTTGTGGAGAACGGAATTGCAAAACTTTCCCTTGATTAAGTGTCAACTAACTTCAAGCCTGAGAGTTTCCTATCAACTGGTCATTACCTTCTTCTGTGAACTCCCGGTGTCATCCATGTCAGGGAATGACGGTAAAGCAGGTTAAATGCATTCTCTTATGACGCCGAAGGACAGGTCAGTTCTACCCTCATCATAGGCGCAATGTGTCAAGCCTATTTCTAGATTTACATTTCTTGGAAATTGTTAATGTTCTGTGAAAGAGATATAAACCTGAGTGCAACACATCTATTTTCATGTTCTCCAGATTGGCCATAAATCAGAAGCTAATATTTTTACCGATGAAAACTAACAAATCGCTAACATTGCTGTGTTGTTCAGGATGACCTGCAAAGCTTACTACAGAAACATGCTCTCAAAGAAACATTTCAAGCATCCTCGTTCCCATAGCATTACTCCTGCTTCGACATTTGCATTTCGCTGGCAACGTCCACGTAGATTGTCACATTGTCGAGGAAGCGCTTTTTATATCCGCGTCATAATCAAATCTCGATTTACTAATGCAATGCCTGACAATCCACTTAACCAAACTCTTAACGTCGTGATGAAGTTTCGATTCATATACGTCATGCTTGACAAGCCAAGACTTCGTGGATGCTTTGCACTTCTAAATTGCTTCGGGGACGCTATGTCGATCACACTGAACCTACATTTAGAATATATGTTTCTAGGAACTTCCAAGAAACTCAAATGGCTCCACGACAACGCAGCTATAATTAGAGGCGACGAGAATCTAACATGGAGATGCTATAAGTGCATAGCAACTAATGTATAATACATGATGCTAATGCTGAAATGGATGACCTCATCTCTAACTATCATCTCTTATCTCTTCTGTCATGTCGTAAAATCCTGTTTTTAAGATAGATGGCGTCGATGCATTCTCAACAACTTCCTTTTATGCACAAATAACAAACTGAGATAATGGATTCTGGTGAAATCTTTGATTAACCTTTACGTTTTTTTGTCCGACATTATCATCTGTTGAAATTACCTTTTTATGGCATTTGGAGGTTGCTATTTTCCCTTCTTCTGAACTGTTGTTCAGTTGTGTTTAATTAGAGGGAATAATGTACAGTTAGATCCAACGCCACATGAGTACTGTTAAGATGTATCAGAGACACTGCAGATCAGGTTTAATCAGGTTTATCATTTGGAAGCATGCAATTGCCAACAACTAAACAGCTGTGTCTGAGGTATTGGGAGGCATGGGTGATCAAGTCGGTAAAGGCGCCACAATTCTCGGTATGTGCTTTATGTGACATACCGGATGATGATGGTGAGTATGAACAGAGACCACATGCCGAGTTTGAATGACGGTGTGGCAGGATCAAACCCCTTCCACAATCTTTAACCTCTGAGTGATAATGTCTGACAGCAATTGCTGTAGAGTGACCTGATTTACATCATAGCTACACTCTAGGGGAATAAATATAACTTTAAAGGGGTAAGAAATGTAACATTGTTTTCAAGTCAAGTTTTTATCAAGTTTGTTTGTTTGTTTGTTGATTAACGCCACACTCAGCAATATTCCAGCTATATGGCGGCGGTCTGTAAACAATGGAATCTGGACCAAACATTCCAGTGATCAACAGCATGGCCATCGATCTACGCAATTGGGATACGATGACATGTGTCAACCAAGTCAGCGAGTCTGACCACCCGATCCCGTTAGTCGCCTCTTACGACAAGCATGGTTTACTGAAGACGAATTCTAACCCGGATCTTCACGGGTCTTTTATCAAGTATTCTGCAAATTCATGTTAATCGTATGTATATACATGTATATATCTTTTAATTTGAAATATCTGCAAGTACGTTATGTGAGTCTGTATTTGTGAGTCATCACGTACAGTGAAAGACTGAACAATTCTTATTTGCTGGAAAAGGTCAACTGATCAGTAACCTCTTGGGTTACTTTGAGAGATATCACTCTAAAGTAGTATTCTTTGAAAGGTATTACCTGGAGGCTTAATTTCTTTTTCAGCTTTAATTTCTGAATAGTTAATCTGAAATATTATACTCCCTTCTCTTTAAAAGTTTCAGATTGTAATTTTTTTTTAATGTCTATGGTGGCTGAGAAGGGTCAACGCCATATCATCCTGACATATCTGCGATGTGCAATACTGTATTGTACCATACCATACAAGTTTCAATTCCATGCTTATTTGATCTGTTTCGTTCTAGAATGCCACTGGACTCCACTACTGGCAAAAAGCAATATGCAGAGCACTGTGCTCTATTTAATCTTACCACAGCTTTGTCGCGGTGCCATGTAGAAATCTCGGGGCGATTTGGTGATGACACTAATCAGGCGCCATACAAGCCGAGTTTCATTTCTCAATGGCCAATACTTTTTCGTAATCTAATCCATTCTGTAAAGAGGGACCTCAGATTTTTTCTTACGCAGGTTTGTGAGCAAACTATTCTTTACACCGACCTTTAGCAGATTTCATTGGATGTCATGATTCTAATATTCGGTTACATCGACCAGTTCAGTTTTAGAAAGAGACTTGTTCCACAGAAGGTTGAAGTAAACATCACACTGGTTATTGGCTTCGCTCTAAAACCGACAAAGACATGTGAATCTAATCATTTTGACAAAAAATGTTGTGATATATTACGTTTCGCTCCCGGTAAAGCCCACAATTTCTTTTACGATTTGATTTCTAAGTTGAAACAATACAAAAAAATGATCAGAAATGTGCAAATAGAAGCGACAAAACCCTTTCCGCATGAAATCCCTGCTAAAAGCAGAGTCGATTGTACAACTGTGACTATATCATGAGTATATACTTGACTGAATATTCTATCGAAAAACTAATTTTGAGGTGAAGTTTTCATTTACCATTGTTTAGCAGAGTGTTCAGAGTTGTCCACAGCAGCCTACAATGCCCCCTTAAATCTTGGAAAGTACTAATGACCCGGCCCATTGCCCGCATCACTACCAGGATGTGACTGGACATTAGACTCTAGTTCCACAACTACCTTTCCACTAAAGGCTACAAAGAGGCACATGCGTTAACTTTGTTTCCGGGTTTATTGTACCTGATGTATGTATGTTCTACAAGGACTGCCCAGCACGGAGTTATTGTTCGATGTCAGTGTCGATCAGCCTCTGACGTCCATCAGCCTAGTCAGGGAAAAGGAAGAGGAAGTAAGAAAATGTCTATTATCTACATTGTTGTTGGAAGATGAAAGCATTTGGTAGCTGTCCTTGATTACACATGGGTGACACCATCCATGCTCATGCTCAAGGCCGTCGAGGGAGACAATCCTCCTATGTTCAAGCAGCGTCTGATAAGACCAAAGAAAACACAATACCAACGAAATGGTAATTCCTATATTTTTATATATGTGTACACAATGACATAGAAAGAAGGGAATATGTAATTTCTGAGAGTAACTTGCCTATCGTCTGGGCCGGTGACATCAGAAAGTTCAGCGATGAAACAGAATTCAGCTTGCAGATTATGAAATAATAATAATAATAATAATAATTTAGCGTGTAAAATATTTAAAAAATACTTTCGGATCAGTAGACTTGAGATGATAAATACGACTTTTATGTAGCCCAATGAGCAAAATTAATGTAGTAACTTTCTAACCGATTATAGACATTAGATCATATTCACTTGACTAACATATTATTACAACAATCCTTGATGGCACATGTGGAAGTATTTCCTTTAAAAATCGAACTTTCGTTGACCGTGTGCGTCTTTGTGCAATGTCCATTGACAATAATCGTGATTAGGCCATTACATCTATTTCCATCTCAAGGAGCTCACGGAGTGAGACATTAAATGTCAACCAGTATAGGTTCTTCCAGGTCAGCATGGAAGTGTTTGCTGCTGTGAAGGTTTAGCCTTTCATCTGTGGTACTTATATCTGGAACTGGAGTCGACGCCACATCTGACACGAAGTCATCCCTAATATCGTCGCACGATCATTAGATGATTAGTACGTCTATTAAGATACTGAAATGGTCACGCCAATTACCCTAATAGTCTGCGAATCAATATTCCTGGTATAGCTTGAGGTTTTGTAAATTCATTTTGATAGTGGCTTCCGTTGTCTAATGTTTTGTAAGCAGTTCATTCAGTCGTTTGATCCTAATATCTGTTTCTGCTCTTCCGATAGGCTTCAGATATAGCTTTGCAAGGAAAGGTACGTTTAGATCATATGAACAGATATATTATATATCAGGGTCTAAAGTCCACTGTTGTGATGGTGGTATAACTTCAGTTTAATTTTTAAGACGGCAGAATATAGTTAAGTACATTCTGTTTTACAGAAAATACCTCCATGATTAGGTTATAATGCGTAGTAACAACATTGGTGTCATTTTTGGAACAACTAGTATTTTTTTTGTTAACGTAATAGTGGTTTTGCTTGTTAGATTAATCCGCGTTAGGAATATATGTCGGAGTCTCTAAACATTTGACAAACCAATGTGTGATAGGATGAGCAAGCTCCCCACGTCTTCAAGTGTTGCAAAGGGTGGTGGTAGTATTAGAACCCTGATAATAGTAGTAATATAGCTGTTTTGATGTAGTAGGAGTACTGTTAGTAAGAGCAGTAGTAGCAGTAGTAGTAGTACTAGTAGTAGTAAGAGTAGAAGTAGCAATCGTACATGTAGTACTATTCGTTGTATTCGTAGTAGTAGTAGTGGTAGTAGTTGTAGTAGTATTCGTAGTAGTAGAAGATGAAGTGGTATTCGTAGTAGTAGCAGTAGTAGTAGCATTTGCGTAGTAGTAGTATTCGTAGCAATAAAAGTAGTAGAGTGAGTGAGTGAGTTTCGTTTTACGCCGCACTCGATCTGCGCATTTGGGAACCGATGACATGTATCAACCAAGTCAGCGAGCCTGACCACCCGATCCCGTTAGTCAACGCTTACAACAAGCATTGGTTACTGAAGATCCATTCTAACCCGGACCTTAGTAGTAGCAGCAGCAGCAACAGTAGTAGTAGTAGTAGTAGTAGTACATCTATAACATGGACACAAAACGAACAGTCTGTTAACAATTAGGAACAATGTATATTTTTGGTGGATACACAGAGGAAAATCTAATTACATAAATTTAAACAAATCCCTACAACCACACACACACACTAATGTAAATACAAGCATCAAAACCCTTTCAACATCCATAAGAAACCTCTGCTAAAAGCAGCGTCGAGTGTACACGTGTGACGAAAGTATATATATGTTTCAGCAGTATTATAGCTGCACGACGTTGTTTGTAAACAGGTCGGGTCTGGACCATATTGTTCGGTGGTGTTCAGTATATGAACAGTTTGATGGATGCAGCCTGAGAAGATATAAATTAGTGTACTCGCCTCAACCATACTCTCCTCATTGACAATTGCTGAATGGTAGTTTCAATGATAATCTATTATGTTTTGAAATACTCGATCTGTTCTGTGCCTGGGGCTCCTCACAAGTATCGATAGTTCAAGCATTCGTTAAATCCTTGTCATTGTTAAGAAGCTTCTTCATGAAGAAAACATGTAACATAAGTAGTATATTGATTATTTGTAATGCACTGTGTCTTCGTGAAACTCAAACCGAAACATGAGTCTCATTAATCTATTCAGACAATGACCTACATTTCAGCCGATCCGAATTTTCTCGTGTGAAAGTGAAAATAGACATTACAAACATCTATGGTTACACTGAATTCCAATTTCTGGATTCATAAGAAAATGGTATTTACAAATGAATTTTAATTTGAAACTTTAATAACATCGTATATCTATATTTTATGGCCAGGTGTAGGCAACATGACGTTAACTAAGACGTCACAGACTGCCCTTGTTTGATAAGGTCGTAAAATGATTCCAAATGCATCTGGCTCACTGGTTACATCTGCTGTGTGTTTCTTGCGCATATTCAATGTAGTTCTGTAACGCACAATGTGATTGATTTAATATCAATTCCGTACCAGAMCGCCAAACATTTCTAGCGGCAGAGCCTCGTTTTGAGATTTCCACGATTTCCAGGTTTCCGTTTGTCAGAACTCTCTTTACGACAGAGCTTACTGAACTACGTGTTTGCAAGGATAAGAAGGAACGTAGTGTTGCAATATACAAGTGCTTAGATGTATGTATCCAGTTAAATGAAATGGTCTCAAAATTCTGGACTGGTTATTGTACTATGTTGCGCAATAGGACGGAACCCAGTCAACAGGAAACGAGACTGTTGTGTATTCAATGTTTTGACTTGCTATTGTCACTTTGGTATCGCCATGTTGTAACATAACCGTCGGTATGACAAATGAATTGGTTAAGGGAATTGCCGAGTTCCTGATAACGACAAGGCGGTATTATATCATTCCCAACTCTTTGGCCAAAGTTGGCACCAACGGTAATCTATTGACTCAGATGATCCCTTGCTAAAGGGCCGTTTCAGCGTAACAGCACAGAACTCATATATCATGTCTGTACATGTAGCCGAAGCATCCATAGGAGAGACGGAAGCATTTAGGAACATAAATTGACATGAGCTGTGTAAATTAACTCTCTTTGTGATGAAGTGGACTTTCTGACGCGATCTCAACGTTCATCGATGCCACTTCAAAGCAGTTGTGACTTTAGATTTGTCTGATTTTTTAGCTCGAACCTTGGAAGAATTAATGAATGTTGTTTAACACTGCCGTTATTAATTACACCATCCCATTTTATCAATCCGTTTGTTGCTTTACGCCATAGTCTAAATATTCCATCTATTTTAAGAACGGCCAGAAAATCAGGGTAAGGCCTGTCAGTGTTGACAGCAGGATGAGTGAGTGAGTTAGTTTAGTTTTACGCCGCTTTTAGCAATATCCAAGCAATATCTCGGCGGGGGACGCCAGAATTGGCTTCACACATTATACACATGTGGGGAATCGAACCAAGGTCTTCGACGTGACGAGCAAAAGCTTTAACCACTAGGCTACCAAACTGCCCCGACAGCAGGATGAATGTATATTGACATGTTGCCGGTGTATACTGGCACCCGACCCGTGAAGATCTTGGTTAGAATTGGTCTTCAGTAACCCATGCTTGTCCTAAGAGGCGACTAACAGGATCGGGTGGTCAGGCTCATTGACTTAGTTGGCACGTCATCTATCCCAATTGCGTAGATCAATGCTCATGCTGTTGATCACTGGATTGACTGGTCCGGACGCCGGCGTTCAACGACAACCAACCAACGATACTGACACACAACCAGCCATTACACACCAAAAGGGCCTTATTACCCCAGTATGATGTTTCCGGATGAACTTATTCAAATACAAAAGTATGTATTGTTGGTAATTGTATGCATGGTTTAAGCTTGTATATTTTGTGTAGCGCTGCACTGAGCGATATAACTAACGCTTTTTCAGTCGCTAGTGCTTAGAAAAAACATTCCTTTCACATCAGATTCCACGTGGCACCAAGTTGTACTAGATCAAGACCATTATGATCTTGTCAGAGGCCAAAACAATTAACATTCACACACCGTTCTGACGAAGGTACCTACTTCGACCCAAATTCGACAAAACCTTCGGACTAAATAATAACTACGCAAGGACCACGCTTTTAAACCGAGACAACCATGCATTTTACACAACGATTCCTGAACTGTAGAATATGCGTTATGTGGTTCTGTGACAGGAACACTAGAAATACGGATAGTAGAGAGTGAGTGAGATTTAGTTTGACGCTGCTTTTAGCAATATTCCAGCAATATGACGGCGGGGGGCACCAGAAATGGGCTTCACACACTGTAGCTAGGTCTTCGTGGGGTTTCAAATCCGGATCGTCGGCGGGACACGCGAACCCTTTTGTCCACAAGGCTACCCCACCCGCCCGGATCGTTGAGAAGTCAGCCCCAAATACCAACTAAGGCATCTCAATCAGAGAACTTGAGGCTTGCGCCTTCTGTGACAAGGACAGAATGCGTCTTTACACTTCAGAAAGTGGCCGAAAAAAGTGAATTGGACTCGTGCTGGCCAGGCCGGAGAAGAACCCTACTGTCCCCCTGCCCTCGGGTCAGTGCCACAAGGATTCAGTAGCCTACCCACCTCCTACTCAAGACGGCACAGTCAACCGACTCCGTCAGTTGGCGTCAGTGGCACTGTAAAAGTAGTCCGAACAAGCATGCACACATAGTGCCCTGCTAAACTTGAAGGTTACACCCATTCCATATCACCTCACATTATCATTTCAACAGTAATGACAATTCCGCTGACAGAATAGAAGGGACTACCCTGCTTCAGATTCACTGACAATCAAACAAAGACAGATTATTTTGGATCAGGGTTCTTGGCACAAGACGAAATTTAAGGAATTATTGGTTTGCCCAGACCTTGTTCTTCACAAAGTGACGTGGTAATTTTGTTTTCAGTCCCCCAGGAAGGCCAAAAGTGGTTCCAAAACAGATACTGTTGAGTTGCAACTTCATTGGGAATCGAAACTTAGTATTCAATTACGAATCCGAAAAGTCTGAAATGAAATTAGTCAAACAAACAAATCGGATCCTGGAACCGAAGAACACTGACTTCAGACCATAACACTCATCATAACACAACAGCGCTTGAACACAAACGATGATGAATCAATTGGAGACAAGTTGAAGGTGTTCAGACACTGGAAATGTTACAATAAGGGCTTAGATTTAATCAATGTTATGAATATTTGTAATAAACAAACGTACATGCATTCTCTCCATCATTGTATACTAACACCATTCCATCCAGATTATTCAACTATAAAGAATTCCTATGTTTACGACACACTGCATTCCCTGGTACACCCGGCAAAAATGATCACCAAAACGCAGTGCCGCGATCATAATTTGCATGGATTTCCTTAAGATGGGCAGTGCGGTGGGTTAGCCTAATGGTTAAAGCCTTCGCTCGTCATGCCGAAGATCCGGGTTCGATTTCCCACCTGGGTATAATGTGTAAAGCCAATTTCTTGTGCCCCCCGCCGTGATATTGCTGGAATACTGATAAAACCAAACTAACTCACTCACTTAATTAAGGTGGGCAGAGTGAGAGAAAGAATCAACCGAGGACTCCTTGGATTACAAAAGCCCAGTTGTCCCCAAATTCACTTCTTCATGATTTGCTTAAATTCCAGACAAATGTTTAAAAAATGACAAATAGTCTCCCAAATCACGGTATTTGGCATTCATAGGACATCTATCCATCCAACAAACATGGCCACTTCTTTGTCACAAAGAAATATGGGACAATCACATTTATTTCACCATATCATGGAAGGGCTCTAACATGTGAACACTAATCTATTCCATCTCTATACTTATCCCAAAGCTTCATAAGAAGTGTTATCAAAATTTATGTTACAGGGTCCGGTAAATTAACCAGTCCGTTCTTGTGAGTTCTCGGCGCTAAGGGTACAGTGCAGCACATTAAGGTGAAATTCAAGCTTCGGAAATCCCATGCAAATGGACATAGCAGCGTTTGTTCCCGTCACAAATAATGTCACTGGGAATATGAAAATTATTGATTGGAAAGTATGGAGACAAGTGGGCCCATTTGTAGAGTATTGAGTTTCTCAATGTTAGTCGACGGCAAGTAGTCGGTATATTGATAGGAATCGATTATATCGAGCCCCATCAGTCTGATGACGGTATATCCATGCACACACACATATGGCTGTATGGCTGACATGCCATATATACATTGCTGAAAATATGGATTGCTAAAGCAATAGTGTCGACACAGATGTGATCAATTTTCGCCAACACCTGGTATCATCATGAACTAAAGAATGATGCATAAGCGTCAAAATAATTCGAAAGCCCTTGAATACTGTAACCCTTCAAACAACGTTCGAAGACGATTCGTATTCAGCTCTTTGAAATCTTCAGAGAAAGAGCGTGCGTGATTGTACCACAAATGTTATGATAAGGTGACAACAAATCCCAAAACTGCTGGTGCTATTGAAGAGGCTGGAACATTGCCCGGCATAAAAGGAAATTGGACTATTTGATAAAGTTCAACACAATGTCATCCATTCTGTCATACAGTCTTGTGGTTAGCATATTTGTCAGTCGGAGTTTTTGTGCATCCATGTGTACATGCAATATAAGAATGCGGCTCACTGGTCTAATTTATTTCTATCTAACGTTGGTTTATCGTTTTTACACAGACAAGTTAATTCCGGGTTGGCTTCCTGGTTTAATTCCGGGTTAGCTTTTTGAGCTTCAGCATAGTTGTCGTAAGAGGCGACTAACGGGATAGGGTGGTCAGGCTAKCTGACTTGGTTGACACATGTCATCGTATCCCAGTTGCGATGCTCATGCTTTTCATCACTGGATTATCTGGTCCAGACTCGATTAGATACAGACCGCCGCCACATAGCCAGAATATTGCTGAGTGCGGCAGTTAACAACAAACAAAACTGGGTATCGGTATCAGGTCATGGACATGTCTGAACCTTAGGCTAACCTCTTGGCCACTTTCTCTTGTTTTGACTTTGCCAATACGAGTAGAAATTCTGACTGCATTAAACACAGATCGACATGGTAGTATCCACTATAGCCTCACAGTGTTTGAAGTGGCGGTTAGGGAGCAATAGGATAAATATATATAATATGAATGTGCCTGCCTTTAGTTCGGACGCCTGCCTGTCTGGTTTTGAGATGCACATTGCTCCATTTGCACAAGAATATTTTGAAAATCTGTCCATTGAGTCTTAAATAACCGTTGCAATTACATACGTGTAAGAATACCAAGTAAGGAGAGAATATGGCTCAGAACCAACCATTCTAGCTAGAAACGGTAACAAAACATAATTCCAAGCATTTCGTCCTTGGTAAAGTTCCCATTGAGGACTTAATAATCGGGGATAACTCTGAATGGTGTCAGAAAATCACAACTTGCAGAAAAACGAGACATAAAGATCCATTATCACACGAAACCTCTACTAAAAGATGAATAATTAAGTATCATAAGCACACCAATTATTGGTTCCAGTTGTTCTCGAAAATGTGTAACGTAATCTCCTGAACAACCACAAGAGTCAAGAATAATGAGTCTCGATTATCTTTCAAAACAGATTCCATTTGGCGTCAAAGGCAATATTCTGGTAACAAAAGCTTGTATTAAACCCGAGTGGTAAAATACGTAAGATATCAAGTGTTCATTTTAGTGAAACTCTCCACATACTGTCGACAATGAAGGGGCAGGGGTAGGTGGGTGGTTTCTCGCCAGTTGCTGACACAGTTTGTCAGCTGTATTACAACCAGTGAAGATCCGGGTTAGAATTGGTCTTCAGCAACCCTTGCTTGTCGTAAAAGACGACTAACGGGATCGGGTGGTCAGGCTCGCTGACTTGGTTTACACATGTCCTCGTATCCCAACTGCGTAGATCGATGCTCATGATGTTTATCACTTGATTGTCTGGTCCAGCCTTGATTATTTACAGACCACTGTCATATAGCTTCAATATTGCTGAGTTCCGGATTAAACAACAAACCAATCAATCAATTGAAATTCATAAAGAATTCTATCAATCGCTCAACCAGTAATGCCGACTTGCACACCGACGTGGTATCCACGTCACGACACATCGCAGACTGTTAAGAGCATTTATCAGATTCGTAATTACCCACACATAATGTACCATAAATCATATATAACTTAACTGCGAGTGTTATACGTACATGTACAGACCCAGTAATGAATCCGTGTGGACACACCATCAGTGCTATAATATAACAACAGCTTTCAAATAACCATTATCACCGATTGTCCAAGCTTCGTTGTAAACATAGCTTGAATGTAAATAATGTATGTTTTCCGATCGTGTTGAGTACTAGGAGACACGCTGGCGGGTACATGACATGGTGATTTATTGTGCTGCATGGTGTTACGTAATGAGATACTGTTATGTCAGAATGGTATGTGTATGCACTAACACCATGGGATTTCAGGAATAGAATTGGTCCCAGTAAGCTGTTCTCGTCGATTGTTCACGTTTCCAATGGCCTGGACGTTATTTCAATCATTAGATTGTGTTCAGATTATTTTCCGGCGCCATTTTTCAGGTTGAATATTGCTGCCGCATCAACCAACAGGCTCACTAGATGCACCGTTTGACATCAATGTTATCTCAACCATTTGCTCAAACACATATATTACTGTAATCTCTGTTGTAATCTTTCTTGCTTTGTGCATGCACGTTTCATGACATGGTTCAGGTTTAGTTGAAATTGAACAGTAAAACGACATAAAGTTACATCAAACCGTTTTTGTGAACTACATGTATCCAGATTTAATATTACAAGAATCGCTATTTTCGTATATTTGTTCAAGCTTACTAAACATATCTAGACGTGTTGACAATATTTAGGAATGTTGGTTGATGTTTTGGTGATGTAGTACTGGTCACAAGAAGGCTTTGTCAATTTGGACAAGTTAGCTGTGAGTCAGCTTAGTTTATTCAAGTATTGTCTTCCACGTGAAAGAAATATGATATTTACTGTCTCCAGTGACAGAATTCCTTCACTTGTGTCTAAATTGCATGATAACATTAAGGGATATGACATACAAGTTTTGAATGTCGATAAATGCTTCAAATATTGACATAGTTTTATTCATAATATCAGATATTAACCACCCCAAAGCACATTCATGAATATAACCTTTATGTCATAATATCATTTTATGCTTTAAATCTCTTGTCGAATTTCCTGAGTGTTCTAATATCTCACAAACGTAGATTACTGCGACATGTCGATATTGTTCTG
>VKKT01001485.1:115632-141129 GCA_008038995.1 Haliotis laevigata | reverse complement strand
AGGATATAGTCACTAAGTGATGTTGGTTTACACACTGAGAGATATGGGATATAGTTACTAAGAGATATGGGTTTACACACTGAGAGATATGGGATATAGTTACTAAGTAATGTGGGTTGACACACTGAGAGATATGGGATATAGTTACTAGGTGATGTGGGTTTACACACTGAGCGATATGGGATTTAGTTACTAAGTGATGTTGGTTTACACACTGCATGTTATGGGATATAGTTACTATGTGATGTGGGTTTACACACTGAGATATGGGATACAGTTACTAAGTGATGTGGGTTTACACGCTGAGAGATACAGGATTTAGTTACTAAGTGATGTGGGTTTACACACTGAGAGATACAGGATTTAGTTACTAAGTGATGTGGGTTTACACACTGAGAGATACGGGATTTAGTTACTAAGTGATGTTGGTTTTCACACTGCGAGATATGGGGTTTACTCACTCACGGATATGGACATATAGATACATTGTATATGGGATTTACTTATCACACTTACTGGTAGATATGTGATACTGATTACAAAAGTAAACTATAGATCCTTTCAAGGGCCTTTCATTATGATTCTAGTACAATGACGTTACAGGCGCTGTGTACAGCAACATGCTGCTGTGTTTGCAGGAAAACCTGTGCATTGTAATTTTTCAAAGGTATTTCCCATCCCTGTTGTTTGACAAACTGTCAGTATTGGCAGCTGGTAATGCATCAAGCAGTGATGCGTAGGACCAGTGTTCCCTGTTATTGATGTGACTGAAACCAGAAAATGTCATGCAGTTATTGTTTCACATGATACTGTTGACTGTGTTTTATCTAAGAACATAGAATATATTGAAATAGATGACAGGGGCAGCCATTTTGTAAAACAACAGAGGTATGGGTGAGTAAGTGGATATTGATCTGAGCCAAATTATGCAGATACTTTCTGAAGCTACCTAATTACTGGTAGGAATCAAATCGAAAATGTTTGCATGACAAGGTTTAAATATCACCCAAAGACAATTTGATTGTTCATCCATGATATATTTAACTCACCATGTTTACACTTAGTGTGTTCACAGTGATTTTAATTTTTTAATTTATTATAGGATAGTTATATAGCGCACATATCCACGCACTAGTGCATGCTCAAGGCGCTGGTATTTTTTCCCTNGATCATTGGATGTCAATCTCAACGGCACATCGCATTATCAATCTCAACTCCTTGGGGAGTATACAACTCTTGCAGACACTAGGCGCACCGAGTTATTTTGGCTTTTAAAGGAGAAGTATATTCTTGGGTAAATTGGCAGTTCTGGTACATTTGATTCATCATTCAATCAAAAAGAATGTGTTATGACGGGCAATTGTATAACAATGAAGGATGACGGTTATTACATGCAGAGAATGTCTCTGTTCCCACTGTGCCATGGGAATGCTATTTTCTTGAATGCAAAGTTTGTACCAATTATGTGAATTTATTCTGGTACAGTTACATATGCATTTAACAGATATTTGGAGCTTTTGCAAGAAGGAAAAAAACACACCAAAAAAGAGGTACCTTCCTGCTGATGGGTCAGCCATGATCAATGTAACTTTTTCACTCTAAAAGTGTTAAAATTGATGGATATTGTTGGCATGGTGACATTGTTGGTAGCATGTCACATGGAAGTAGGATCTGTAACTAAAACCTGACATAACTAACACTTTAACACTGTGTAGGTCATTGAATGACCCTCCTGAAATACACATTAACTTTAGCAATACCCTCTCAATTTTGTCTTAACAAATAAAGTTACCTGGCGTTTGTTTCTTTCTGTTGTAATGCTTTTTCATCACAACTCTATTAACATTTCTGTATTATTGTCTTTTTATATAAAGTTGTACTCTTTCTTTGTCAAAGCTGTCCTTTGCTGTTGTGTTCAGTTCAAAATGGATCCTTAGTACCTTATCTTCGTGATGATAGTTGACTTGCCTAAAGATCTGAATTCAGGCTCTGACATCGTACCATCAAGCTTCAGTTGTTGGTCAGGTTTTGTGTGATGTGTCATGTATATTGTGGACTGCAGTGTCAGCAGTGTTGATTCTCCCACTGAACCCTCGGCTTGGTGTTTCAGATGGGCTTCTCAGTCAGGAACAAGAGGACCTGGTTGACCGAGTGGCCTACCTAGAGAAGAAGGTCACGCAACAGGGAGATGAGATTGTCTGTTTGAAGAGTGCCCTCGCTGATGTCATACGTAGAATCAGTCAGGTGGAGTCTGGTAAGTTGATGAATTAGCAGATAAAGTCATCTGTGTATTCAAAAGTTTTGCAGATTCAGTCAGTTGCATTTAGAGGCTGATGAAGTTGTCCATCTCAAAAATGCCCGGCCAAGATTGAACTGTCTCAAAACTGCAAACTCTAATGTCAGCTTTAGTAATCTCTAAGGGTTATTTTGACAAAAATAGATAACTTCTTGCATATAATTTTTGCATTAGATAACTTCTTGCATATAATTCTTGCTTTGAAATCTAAAAATCCTGAAACCAAGAAATCTGAAAATACGGGTCCCTAGTCAAAGGGAGATAACTCTTGCTTACCTGTTGATTTCAGCTCCCCCAAACCACGTTCTGCCATCAAAGCCTACATTCAGATCACCTCGAAAATCTGCATCACATGAGAGGAAGTCGCACCTGAATCCCCTGGAGAATGTGAACCTTATCTCACATCGAAGCACAACCCCACCACAATCACGATCCTACCACTCATCCAGGAATTCAACCCCTCTTAAGAAATGGTCCTCTCTGTCAAACTCAGCAGATCTTTCCAATTCACAAATAACTCCAAACAAGTAAGTTGTTTTCCTGGTGTCTGTATATATTATAAGTAAAGCCAGCTGGTAGCTGTATTTACTCTAACCATAGTCAGGCCAGGCACAAATTCCTTACCATCTTGATGATCTTTGCAGTGATTTTGATGTACTTGCACTGGTGATGAAGTCTTTAAATTATCATGCTTTGTGTTTCTGCACAAGGCCACGATAAATTAATTATTATTTTCAAACACTGTCGTCAAAACGCACTACATCGTTTCATCATATCCAAGACTCTACAGACACAGAAAGTTTTATTTAATTTTTGTTTATTTATTTATTCTTGGAATAAAAGACATGTACAATGTATATAAAGATGTATAAAGCTGGACACATCCGAGGTTTTTGGTTTTCTTTTACACATAGATACAACATTCGCACACACATCCATGCTATAATAATACAGAAATAATTAATTCACATTGTCAATATTTACTACTGAAAAAGATTTCATATTGTTTCCGTTTGTTATGGTATTTCTGAAACCTTGCTTTGCTATAATATCTGATTTTTTCTACTTTGCGGTAATAGTTCAATTCTTTTTTAAATACTGATAAATACGATATTCGATTTGTAAGTTTACATTTATAGATATGAAATATAGATATGAAATTATCAAGTCAAATATAGCATCACAAGATTCTGAAATACCAAATAACACTAGATCACAATGGAACATTCAGCATGATCCATTGAGAAAGATTCTTCCAAAAAGATTCACTTTCTCTACATCCCCAAAGCAGATGGAGTATTGATTCTGGTTCAGATTTACAATATGTACATAGATTGCCAGACACAGAAGGTTATTGTGTTCCCCTTGTTATCTTGTCTCATCATACTTGATGTGCATCTCATCCAGTGACATTTCATGTCCACAGATGGTTTTTAAAAGCTAAAATGTAAAAAGTAAGATACCACCTGCCTCATAGTTCATTTATTGTAATGAAAATCTACTGATTAATTTATTGTGGCCTTCATAATGTCTACTATTTTATTTCCTATTGACTGATGTCTTATCGTTAAATGTTGTAGGCTTTGCAAAGCATGCTGGTTATTTCTTATCTGCATCATTGTATACATGATGGTCTGACTTTTGTCGCATTCAAAAACATGGCTTCATATTATTTTGCAAATCTTGAAAAAAACTTTTAATTGACAATGATTAACATTTCGTGTCTGTACAAGGACATGATCATGTTAATTGATCTAATTTTTTTTCAGTTCCCAATCAAGTGATTTATACAAGCATCCTTTACATCATTATTGAAGCCTTTAGACCATTTTGATCTGTTGAAACTTCAGTGAATGCTCTCTTGTAATAATAAGCAGTAATATTTTAGACATTAACGGATACCAGCAGTGTTGTCCTAAGAAACTGAGAATGACAATATTATCATCAGTTATTGGTGACAGCAATGTCGTGATCTTTTATGGGTGACAGCAGTGTCATCATCTTTTATGGGTGACAGCAATATTGTCATCAGTGGCAACAATGATGTCATCAATAACAGATAACCATGACAAGATTCAGTCAACAATGATTTCTGCTCTGCACTGTGTTTAATGTATTCAGTGTGATAATGTTTGTACTTTTGATTTTGCCTGATAATGCACAATTTGATTACAGGAGACTCAACCTTCAAGCAAATGGTGACAGGTATATGCTTGTTGCACCTTCAAGCTTACATTGGAATGTTGAGGGGCATCTCATAACTTCTCAGACTGTTTTCAAATCAATATTCATTATAATAATATAGAATGCAGTGTTTTTTAGGAAATAATTTAGATTGTAACCAGATCAATTCTCTTGCTATAAAGCAGCTGTACATGGTACTTGAAACATTTTATTTTCAATAAATGTCCAAATTGTAGTATTGATTTTCATGGTCTCATCTGTGGTTTATCTGAAATGTGAGTCATGAATAGACATTTTGTGAGTAAAGGTAGCTAACGATCGTCAATATTGTAGAATTAAAATGTAAAATGGATTGCTAAGGTTCAGATTAGCAAGAGCTAGTAATCATTGATATGTTAATGAAACATGCATACTTTGACTGGCGAAAGGTGAATATTGGTTGTGGTATTCTGAGCTGTTCTGATTTGCTGCCGTCCCGCTTCACCTGTTAATGAACACTGTTCAGACGTCCTCCATGGATAGACACCATGGTGTGGTTGCTATGTTACGAAGTGTGCTTCTTCAGCATTATGGTGCAGTCAAAGTTGATAAAACAATTATTGTCTCTGACACAGGTTATGACAGACAGAACATGAAACTGCCTCTGTGACATGACTATATGTGTAATCATAACTGGAATTTGCTGATTGATGCTTACAATGTCAACCACTGGTTTTCCTGATCCAGAGTGAGTCAGTGAGTTTAGTTTTACGCCACACTCAGCAATATTCCAGCTATATGGTGGCGGTCTGTAAATAATCAAGTCTGGATCAGACAATCCAGTGATCAACAGCATGAGCGTCAATCTATACAATTAGGATACGATGACATGTGTCAACCAAGTCAGCAATCCTGACCACCCGATCTTATTAGTTGCCTCTTGTGACAAGCATGATCTGCTGATGACCAATTCTAACCCGGATATTCACAGGTTCATAAGTGTAGTGAAGGAATGTTATAAACACTGCAATATAACAGTTACATCACTGAAGTTAATCGGGCAGGTAAAAAGTGGTTGATAGCAGGAGCAACAATTCTTACATGAATGCACACATAGCCAGGTGATGAGTACCACTGAACCATATTATTGTAAGTAGTATGGAGCACTTAGGAATGTTCTGTCCCTGTGTCCGTAGAGAGAAACCTTATCTATTCAAATTGTTATTATAACACAAAATATCTCTGTTGATGATATATCACCATGTTTGATATGTGATTTATAAATGAATGCACAAAATGCTGACTAAGCACATTTTGAAAGCGATGTTTGAGATGAGATGGTACAACAGTTATGATGTCATCAGTACAGTGGTACTGCATGCAGGAGATGTTAACACTGTTTTCATGAACCCATAGGGGGCTGGCTATGGTAATGCATGTCTATACTGTTACTCTGACACTAAGAATTATGATAACAATTCATTTTTAGCTCATGGGATCCCAAACATATAAAGTGGAAAACCCTCCTTTATATTCCTCACAGTAAATGAACTTGAGTATTTCTAAATGTAAAATATAAATTTAATCCCTCTCCCTAACTTGATTTTATTTTGGTGCAGGTTAAGTCTAGATTTAACAGCACTATATTGAAATAAAAGTGAGACTTCAAACGTTACAATTGTTTGATGCTACTGATTCTGACACAATGTGACAATGATGTCACTGTATAAATGCTCAGAGATGGTTATTATGATTTGAAACCTCTGACTGACCAATCAGAATGAAGTATTATCCAAATTCATGGTGGCATTTGACTTGAAAAAAATATACAAAAAAATAATCCATAATATGAGAAATATTCCCGAACACTTGAGATGAGCAAAAGAACTCAATTTTGTTTTGACAATGTGACACCCAAATTTACGATCCATAACCTTATACAAGTGTGTTCAATACTTGAAACGATTAGTACCAATGTGATACGCTCTACAAAAAGAATAACACAAGCAACATGATACATACAGAAACGATCAAACCATTCAAGGCGTGTTTGACTCAGCATTTTGCCCTGGACATAATAAGAAAACATAGACTAGATTCCAATGTCTGCGTGTTTATATTCTGTTTGTATCGAGTTGTGGATATGGATTTACTGAAAACTTGACACAGCATCAGGGTTTGTTCTTTGAATAGAGAAATTTAATCAGCAATAATGTATTTAACGATACTTGTACATATAATCAGATGCCTCATAAAATGTTAAGCAAGTTTGTCTCTTGCGTTATAAAAAATTTAATATACATCAGTTTTTTTATTCATTACCAAGTTTAAAACAGTGTTAAAACACAGTAGAAGGAAGACAAAGAATTTCCAGATGAAACATTCAGTATATAATATTTTAATCTTTTAGAATGTTTTTCTTAAGTTCTGCAACTTGTATAATTCATATGTTTCTCACTGGCTGTCCGTGCTGCATGTATGTTGATGATATCTGGGCTGTTGGAGCTTGTATATCATTCTTTTTACAATGACTGTGGCTGATATTGTATGACAGAAAAATAATTAACAAGCACATGGTAATCTGTCATTATTGGCAATTATCTAAATACTCAGCTGGGCATGAGTGATATTTCCAGTGATGTCAAAGATAATTGATATGACTTCCATCAGGGACAGATATGTTGGGATTTGGATACATACTAGAATGTGAAATGGTTACCAGATTATATCAATTCCAGAGTAGCGAGAATTTAGAGAATTTAAATAAAAACAGGATTATTATTTGGTTCTTACTTGTCAGAAGTTTCCATAAATTCATAAATTCCAGAACGTTTTTTCAAAATTTCCTAATTTTGTTGCTACTAATTAATTAATATGACCAATTGTTAAATCACAATTGTGATATACAAGAGTAAATATTTCAGTGCTTCAATTATATTTTTTTCTTTTATAGAATGAATAAATTACTTTATCTTATAAACCCTTGTTAATGGTATGAAATAATTCCAATGTGATAATTTTGGTACTGTGAACATTTTGAAATGACAAGGACAGTTAGAGAAATGGTTATGGTGGGAAACACTCAACATTCCTTGAGAGTTTCACACATGGCTGGGAACAGTAATGTTTAGCTAAGTACTTCAATATAACATAAATGTACTGAAAATAGTTGAAAAATATCTCCTTTGACTAATATAGCATAACAGACAAAGACAGTTTACAAAATATTTAAAAAAAGAAGTTAACATATTTTCCTTTGAAATCCTTTTCCTATTTGATAAGCCTTATAATGAAACTCCTGTCTGATGTTCATCACTGAAAACAAGTCATGTGACAGCTCAATTGACCTTGACCCTGGATAGTGTGCTATAAATATGCAGACCTGCCCAGCCTCAGTTCAGTTTCCAGCTACCAGTTGCACAGGGAAGTTGAACACAGGCTGCCAAAGTTTCTGAAGTTTAAAAACTGTCAAATTGATTCTGGATAATGTCACACAGCAAGAGGTAGTATTGAAGAGGATCACAGTTTTATACTAATGTGCATGTGTTATGTGAGCATGCACTCTTCTTCATAATGCTGAATTCTGTCATGTTTCTGTAAACTAATATTTGTGATATGTATTGAGTCACAGCTATTACTTGTATCATACAGCTAATATGACTAATAGTTCCATGGATCAAGTTGCAAACAAACCTGCATGGAGTGCACTAGCTCTCATGCACTAAAGATGAAATTAAAGACCAGACTCTGACTCATCTCAAATTTTAGATAATTACCAGGTAATAACAATTTATTTTAGTATGTTTCATGAATGAAAGTTCTTCAAGAGTAACACTGTAAGTCAATGATAAATGACAGTGAATCATGTTATTTAGAATGCATCATGAATAAAAAATTTAAATGCTGTATAATTTGTTGAACTAAAATTTTCAATGCAGTCTGATGATAAAGACTGTCTGGTCATGATGTCATTATTTAGTTTTGGTTGTTATTTAAGTTGCAAATTAGATATTTTGAAGAAGTATATGTGGATGTAGCACACTACTCACAAAGGACTTAAAGTTCAGTTTCCTGTAACTGAGGAAGTACAAGGACAAAATGCTCAAATAATGAGGAACGTTAACGGTTAATGTTTACACGCAAACTTTTCTTCCAGTGCATGATATATTCCAACATTTAAGCTTTATGAATAAATATCTCTATGTTAATTCTGAATCAGTGATGTAATGAACATATTTCTGATGATTTTATCTGCTTATACTTTCAAAGTTTTGATTATTTACAGACTGACATGTGGCTGGAATAATGCTGGGTGTAGAATTAAACAAAACCAAAACAACAAAATAGAATAAATCACCTGGGTATCACTAGTATCATTCAACATTTATATATGATGCATTACCATCAACATACACTGAACACACAACGTTATGGATCTTGAAGCTTGGGAGTGCACTGTTTCTTTAAAACGTCATGATCTCTAATTTTCTTGTTCCAACTTTTATGTATGCATAACAATGTATTGCCATCTTGTCGTTCAACATCTATATCCATGATGAACTAACTCATCGTTCTGTTTATCTCACAATAATGTACACCATTGTTGTACAATCTCATCATTTAACGTTTAGACTGATGTTTTACCGTCTCGTCATTCAACATGTATACCAATGTTTTAACATCTAATATATATCAGAGACCATATAATAAATTTGGTCTCTGTATATATACACCAATACTGACCAACTCATGACTTGTATATAAACCAGTGTTGTACAATTCATCATTCAGTATATCCGACACAGACTCATGACTAATGTTGTACCGTCTCACTCCTTGTCGTCATGGTGACTGGGAAATGATATTGTTGATTATTGTTGACATTATGTGTTTATTCCCATACAGGCAATGTAACTAACCATGTGCAACACTGTACGCAGCTGTACGCTTCCCGCAGCCAATGGCGGTGACGGTGGCCTATGTAATATCATAATGTCTCATCTGTGAATATGTCTGGGACCAATTTTTGGCAGCAGTTGCAAAATTCAAACTGAAATAAATATTTGTATGGTTTTATATATGGGGCAGTTGGATAATGGTTAGATGGTATGACAATTCAGATGAGTTGATCCTTACAGATAGCCAATAATGTGCTGTCATACTGACTATGACCTATATATGTGACTTGCCCAAACACTCTGATCTCATTTTGATTTCAGCAATTTGGGGGGAATATTATAAAATATTTTCTACGTCTCTTAAAGTATCTCAGAGACACATACAGATACATATATGTACATACAGTCTTTGCTGCTTCAGCAAGAGATATATGAAATACTCATATATCCTAATTCAGTGTATGCTTGGGTTTCCTAGATGTGTAGGAAGGAATATTTATAAAATGACATGCTATTCTTGAAAATAAATGTATTCAAAAAGTTTGAACTGTTCACAAATGAGACATTTTGGTGTAAACAGTTGCTGTAAACGACCCAAAGGTTTAAAAATGCTCCTGTTTCTTTTATAGACGTAGCATTTCCCACAGTAATCTGAATCCGCGCCCGGTGATGAAGGGGTAAACGCATGTAGATTAAAGCTAGATATACTCACTAACTCTTGTTACTATGGCTACTGGCTCTCTGCTTCTTCAGCACAGGGAAGGATCATACTGGTGCCAACAAGAAAAAGTCTGTTTTCTTAAATGTCAACCAGAAGTAAAGATACACCATCAAAATTATCAAATTTTATGTTTTCGCATTTATGAAAATCAGATTAAAAAAAAATTATGAAGACATTGTCAGGCTTGAGCAGTAATAAACTATGTAACTTTTTCCTTTGATTAATTTATTTTATGAATTTACAACTCTTTTGTTAAGGATATCATTAGATGATACAATGATAGGGATATCTGTATCAAAACTTTTTGTTATATATCCTAACTCAGAATAGTGTTATCTTTACTATGCAAACAGATTCCTCAAGGAACATCATTATAAAGGAAAACCAAGTGTCTGTTATTATCATTTTTATCATTTTCACTATACTGAAGCATTATTACATCAAAATACTTATCACAAATTATTTTAAAGGAATATTGAAGATTTGTGTCCATTTTTCCTTGTTTCCTCAGTCTGTCTACTTGTTCCCTGTGTTTTGGCTGATTTCATGTAAACTGCTAAGTACAGGATGTATTGGCCATGTCTCCATGGACACAATAACTAAACGATTCCAACTCTTCCATTCAGATCATTAGCAGGTTTCATTGCTAATTGATGATAATTTTTTATTAATCTTTTACATTTTTTGTTATTATTTTTGTGGTTAAAAAAATTAAGGATGGACTTTGGGGGTAGAAATGGTTGAAAAGCTTATTGTATCTTTACACAAAATGAAATATAAGAGTATGATAAAGCACCATATCCTTCCCTGTCATTAAGATACTTCGCTTCTCTCACATCAAATATGAATTGATGAAGACATTCTACTTGGGTGGTTATTTCACAGTGTCTAGTTTGAACTGTCTCGAGCTGATTTTTATAGTCTTTCAGTGAAAGCCTTTAGAAGGGATTGGTTTCTGCAAGATTTATTTGTTTCAGGTTAATCGGCTGGTAATTAGTCATAGGTTGGGTCTCTTTCATTTCACATACCTTTATGTTTGGTGAACAGTACAACATACTTTGCTATTTTTGTTCTTGTAGGTTATGATGTTTTGAGATATAGATACACATCACTTGTTATGTTTTGCATGTGCACACATATAAAGTCCAAATAAAATATTGATTTTACACCATTATTTAGTCCAGAATGCATGCAGTGTATGTTCTATTGACAAAAACATTTGGCTTAAATGAACAGTAACTTATATCCAAGGAAAACTCAAAGATTCCAATTTCAACAGCCTTAACAAAATCTACCGGTAATATAAATTTGTTACATTTTGTTTTGTTGGTTCTGGATTTTGTAGATTGTTCTGAATAGTTCAAATCTTTTTGTAACTGATATATTTTTCTGATCCAACACTTTCAAATTCCAGTAGAATGCATGTAATGACTCCACCAAATCAACCCCTAATTACCATCACACGTCATGCATGAATATCCCAGCATGCTTCAGTCACGTCCATTCAGACTCTATATACGGACACAACATGCACAATTATGTTCATATTTTACACTGCATATATGTATCATTTCATTTGTTTGGTTATTTTAACATTTATTTTATATAATATGTTATAGACCTAGAATAATTTACAATATATTCATTATTGCATAACAAGAATCTGCTTAACTTTTTAGAAATTTCATGTTAATCAGTGGGTAAAGAGAAAACTAGAACAGTTGGTTATTAATATTTATAATCCAAAGTAAATCTTGGAACAGATTTCATAGACAGTCTGGCGCCATCTGTTGACAAAGCATGAAAATTTATCAGATGCTTATGAACATTTTCATATCGTTTAACACTTACATGAAGCTGGTAGCAGTTTGGCTCAAATGGTTCTAGACGGAAACAATCTTTTACTAAAGGATTAATCAAAGCCTGTTGTTGAGAAACACCTTGGAACAAAATCTGGTTTGGTTATCTCCCTTGACTATTGTAATCCATAAGACGGGTGGTAAATGAACCCAGTGGTTACTCCTTATAATTGTCATGCTGAAGATTTGGGTTGTCTCCTCATGGGTACAGTGTTGGAAACTCATTCATTCACCAATCTTGGTCTAAACCCTTTTTTTAGTATTTCAAAACAGAGATTGTAATAATAGTGAATGAATGCATCAGTGAATCTTGTGTTAATTTATCAGTGTGGTAAAATAGATGATATTATTTGACACTTTGAAAATCTTACCGCTGTGACATCACTTTCAACAGCAGCTCTAACCCAGCCGTTGTCTTGATATTTTGATGAAGTCATCATTCTGGAAATTTAGAAAACCAATCTTTTTTTTCATTCATTCTGTTTTCGCTGACAACATTAATATATATCTGATAATGTTTATACCTCCCTTGTTTGCTGTGCATTAACAAGGACAATGAAACAGTAACATAAGCTAACACTCATACATAAAAGCTGCTAGATAGGAAATCTCGTCTTATCCATATGTCTTTATTTAGCTTAAATCGTCTTTGAGAGGATCACCATCACCATCTCATTTGTCAGTGTTGGTATTGTTTAATAGCATTTCATAAATGTTTTGTGTTCTCACTAAATCAGCACCTAATCCTTTGTAAAATGCACACAATGACATCAATGCAACTGTAAAGACTTATTAATATTCATCTGAAATGTCAGTCGGGCTATTAGTGATATTGTATTGTTAGCATTTGTGAGAATTGAGCCTAGTAATATATGTCCATGTTCATGCAATTAAGTCTTCAGCCATTGCATGTGAATAATTTTATTTTCATTTTTTCAGTTCTCGGGAACCTGTTTGGAATACAGGTAAGGGTTCATGTCATGTATATTTGTTAAATAACGTAACTGTTTATTTGTTAGACATTACAGCTATATATAACAACATTTCTGACACATTTTCAAATTATCAATGATATTGCACTCTATATTTTATGTTTACACTCAACAAGAGTTATGGTTTGCAAGACAAATATGTAAATTGTTTTCAAAATGTTTAATGTTGATGATAATGATGTAGGGACATCTCTGTGTGAAATACATGATTGTGTTTGCAAATATATATTTAGATTGTTAAAAGGACTTTTTATGCATTTAAGCTAAATGAGGTTGAGTTTTGTTTGGACATATTAGAAACTAAGAAGAAGCACAATTGTGTATGCATGCAAGCACTTGCTCATGTCTTGTATCCATTGCTTGAATTCTCTGAGTTGATGTAGTCTGTGACTTTAACAAACAGCCTTGGTTTGGAGAATATCAGGTAGGGCTTGGAATAAGCATTTGAGAGACTCTATAAGCCATGGCTGGCCATAGCTGTATTGGGGTGTCTGATCATAAACATATTAGAATGAAAAATTGGAGCAATTGCTGTTGCATTCATGTTTTTGAAGGGCAGTTGGGTAGCCTAGTGGTTGAAGCATTTGCTCGTCACGCTGAAGACCCGGGTTCTATTCCCCACATGGGTACAATGTGTGAAGTTGATATTGCTGCAATATTGCTAAAAGCGGTGTAAAACTAAACTTACTCACTCATTCATGTTTTTGAAACGACAAGTAGTGGCTAACAAACCTGTTTTGCATCAAGTGGGAATTCTTTGAAAATATGTTTTAGACCAATTATATAAACATCTGCTTTAATATGCACAAACCTTGTGATGGAGAACCCAGTTGAGGGAGTTACATTTTGTAAAGAAGTAAATTATTTGTACTTGATAGTAAATTATTTGAGCATTTGTATTTCATAGTAAAAATTGTAAGAAAAATGAATGGAAATGTTTGATACAAAATGACACTGTGTATGGAACTTCGAGAATTACATCTTATGACAGTTGGATTGTACACTTCTGCTATAAGTTAGACAGCCTCCCTTAACTTCAAGATGTGCCATTGATAGGAGTAGTGAGTAGAGGTTATATGTGAATTAATATCAACAATGCAGACATTTAAAAAATAATATAGGCTGTTATGTTTGGGGCTTTGACTGTGCATCTGATATATACTAGTATATCAGTGATATATCTGTATGTGATATACGTCTGATAGATGTGGAAGCATGTTGCCCAGTGTTACTTGATCTTCAGAGTCATGGTAGACTGTCACATCTGTGGGTGTTTTGTGTCGCTGTTATATGTATATGTACGCACCAAATCAATTCTGTTCAAGGATGCCTATTGATCTTTGTGGTTGTTCAGTGCAAGAGCTTGCAAGTGTCTTCGTTTAAAAATGTTTCTCTTCACTGTTGGAAGTAGCAGATTCTGACTTAGTGAATACTTGTATTTAATATGTTTGGCTTAACAGTTTCAAAACTGTTAAATAGGTCCAACATATTTTTTACAAAGTGACCTAAGGGTATAGTATGTTGATGGTTGACGTCTAGGGTCTGTATGCTCTTATTTCTTGATAGCACTGCAAATCCTCTTGCATTTTGCATTGTCAAGATTTGATAGTACTTGAAGTGGCAACTAGATACAAAGAAAGACTTGTGAAATATTGTACATGGAAATGGGGAGAGGGAAGTCATCATGCAAATAGAGGCAAGCACTGCCCATATGTGCTATCTACATGTAATCTGCATATGTAAATGAGAGGGTTATTTGGTGACAAGCAAAGTCTGATAAGACGGGGATATATTAATGCAAAAGAAATGAAAGATATCTTAGTTTAATGAAAGTAATGAGCACTTCTTTGCCAGTAATAAGTCCTATTAACTTGATAATGAAAAAAGAACCTGTATCTGTGTCTAAATACAAAAAATAATAAATTCTGTTCTAGTTTCATCCATGAAAATAAGTAAATAAGTAAGAGTAATTTAATGTGACAAGTTAGCCATTACGACTCTGGATCCACTTTTGTTCAATGGGTTATTCCTCCATACATCGAAAATATCAAAGTATTTGTCTTGACTGGTCATTCTCTTGTTCCACAGAGGGATCTAATTACTGCAATAAGTTAAGGTATGGGGTGAATTTGATTTACCGGTAGATTGCATTGTGGAATCACACCATTGATAACTGTATGAATCGTGACAGTATTAGTAGAAAGTTCTTATCAATGACTCTTTTAGCTGGCAAGAAAAACCGAAAGCCTGGCACTCTTTCCACAAACTGATCTTGGCGCTATGACTGTGGTAAATCAGTATTATAGTGTGGGAGTTTCGATCAACTTCGCACAAATATCGCTTTGTGGAACAAGGGCCCATGATATATGTTAGGGATACAGCTTATTGTCGACCTACACACACCAAAATTTGGGAAGTACAATAGTTTTAGTGCTACAATTGCCATGTGGAATTGAACCTTGTTGTGGCAATGTTGATTTTACTGTTTAGTGGTAATGCCAAAATCACCAGTGAAACAGGGCCCAGTGCGCTAATTTCCTTCAGGAATATACATTCTTGTTAGCGCTAATTCACACCATAAGTTATTTTTTCAGTGTATGGCATCACCAAAAGGGTATTCAGGATTGTGTTTTGTGTTTTTTGTCGTCAATATATTTTAGTTACATTGTTTTCTTTTTGCAATTGCTAGCATTTGGTAAGTGTCTTCCTCCCCAGACTGCTAGTTTAACCTTCTTTTGCATAATTATGTGTGTCTGTTTGGTTGGACTGTCCTTTCTTCTTCTGTAACACAACAAACCTTTAGCAATAATAGGTTCTGTTGATTCAGGCTGACATACATCTCCAGCATGAGGGACACAAGTGTGAATGCTTAAGATGGTTTGCATTAGAACATTTTGATTGGAACTTCGTCTTATAGAACATCTTTATTTGCTGCTTGAATTGTTGTAAAAATGAAAAAAGTAATTCTCATTACCATGGTAACAGTGGTGAGTTTGTATGACTTTATTGGTTGCACTTAGGATTTGGTATTTAAAACACTTGATTCATAATTGCTTTAATATACCGGTATGTTTGAGGAACTTAATAGTGAACTGATGATTACCTTTTCTGTAGTGACATTAATGGCAACTTAGTGAAACAGTACAGTAAAAAAATGTTTAGAATTCCTGATCTAATTAGAGTGTTTTGTTCTGAAAATAATCAACCCATAATGCTTTTGGCATGTACCTTAAGCAGCTGATGCAAATATTTACATATTGTTAAAAATATGTATGTTCTGAAGTTGCAAGTATCTTACAATAGTTAAGACATTTTAATATATTGTTTAGATAGTTAAGATATTGATACTTTCTCTGACCAAGTGATCCAACAGAATTCAGTGATATTGAAGGAGTATTAGATGAAAAGTGTGTTGGGAAGCTCAGTGGGGTGAGTGTTTGCTTGTCAAACTGAATTCCTGGGGTTGAACCCTCATAAGGGCGCACTTCTGCCATCTCCCATAGTGTGGCTGGGACAGTGCTAAAGTGGCATGAATCCAAACTCACTCACACATGCAGAGGAAGAATAAGAAAGATTCCTTGAGAAACTGTTATGAGTTACAATTTGAATAGGATAACAGTTGCTGTGAAATACTGACACAGTTGATGACATCAGTCACGGGCTGCTGAATGCTGCACCATCAACCTTTAATTCATGCATGCTCATGTGAATGAGATTTGTGAGTGGTTACAGTTGTTTGGGGTTTTATTCCTAATGATAAAGCACATGACGAACTAGAAATATTCAGTAGCAGTAGCCAAGTTTGTATTAAATATTACGTGTAAATGTAAACTTGGATTTGTTGTTATTATGTATAAGGCGATTACACCCAACAGTAATTAGCAAATATATTTTACATATACAACTATACATACATACAGTGTTAAACATGTCATCTTGAAATGTCTTGGAATCATTACCATGACCTGTTGAAGTGATGCTTTGCTGCTAATTTCACTGTTTTCACTTAATGTTGTTGTGCTTGATGTATTATTTTTGTGGTGAAACTGGATTAATTTAGTTCTGTGTGTTTTCAGAGAAATGCTTTGGTCTTGTACATAAGTATGAATATCATGCATGTAATATATATATATATATATCATATAATGTGTCTGATAAATGTGTTAGCTATGGTATGATAAGGTCTCTAGGAGGTCAGTTTACCTTTGATGTGACTGATTTATGACTTGGTTTTCTCCCCTGTGTGTTTCAGAGGATGGATACCTAAAGATCTACATCCGCGGGCGGCCAATCATGCTGTACGCACCCTCTACCCTCACTGAGTACAATCTGTCGAAGATAGGGGAAGCTCCATCTGAAACACTGCAGGTGGAATGGGTGTATCCTTCTCTTGAATAGCTGATGTTATCATAGACATTCCCTTTGGCTTCTGGCAGAGTTGGGCAATGCATCCCTGATGAGATGTTGTGTCCAGTGAACCCATTTCTTTGAAAACTCAATGGGGTTTAGAAAGTGGTCAATTGTAACATATATTATGTTTGGGATTACACTTTCTCAGTAAAGTACAGATTCTAGTACTTTTGTTGGATTGAGTCCCATCCGGGATTCGAACCCACACCCACAGAGTCAGGCACCTAATCGCCAGTACACAAAGTCAGCCGCCTAACTCGCTCAACTTGACTCTGCCTGACTCTGAGTGTGTAGGTTCGAATCACGGATGGGACTCAACCGAACAAAAGTACTAGAATCTGTACTTTACTGAGAAAGTGTAATCCCAAATATAACATGTTACATTTAGGCAGCTGACTTTGTGTACTGGCAATTAGGTGCTTGACTCTGAGGGTGTGGGTTCGAANCCCGGATGGGACTCAACCTAACAAAAGTACTAGAATCTGTACTTTACTGAGAAAGTGTAATCCCAAGTATAACACGTTACAATGCTGACTTTGTGTCCTGACTGAACCCATGTTGCTGCTATGATATCGTTGACTGTTCTGCACTCAATCATTCACTCAATGTATTGGTAGTTAACAGCTCAAGTGAAGTTTCTGCTGCAAGGTAAACTTTGTTCCTTAACCGATCAAGCTATGGTTATCGAGGACGGGATTGTCGTTCCAATCTGTACAACTTACCGACAGGGGAGCTTGTCTACTTCATTGCAGCAGTTGTGGTTCTCTACAATGTTGAAGAAAATATGCAACGCCACTACCTCGGGCACAGCGATGATGTCAAGTGGTAAGAAGGGGAGACTACTCATTTATCAAGATTAAAGTGCAGGAATATTCTTTGTGGAATATGTATCACAAAAGATATAATTTGTTCAATTAGTATGTTCTATGTATTATATCTGTGTCACTAATCCATTCAATTGAAGAAATGACATCTTGTGATATCAGGAATTGTGTTTTGTGATGTTAGCTTTTTCAAATACTAAATTTGTTATAATGAACAATTTGAATTTGAATATGGTATGCTTTTTACCAGTACTTTAACCATGCAAACCCCAATTGAATAGGATGATTGACTTCCATGAAACAATCTGTCATGTCTCCTGTATATAAAGTATAATTTAGGAAACCTATGTGTCCCAGTGTATTCCAGTTGGTATTGTCCAGTAGAACAGTTCCAAGTAATGCATAGTTGTTGTTTGAGGTCACTAAAATGGATTTGGATGCCAGACCCTATGACTTATCATACAGACACTGATTCTTTGTCTGCTCAGTCAGCTGCGGTGGAGTAGCCTAGTGGTAAAGTGTCCGCTCATCATGCTGAAGATCCGGGTTCGATTCCCCACATGGCTATAATTTGTGAAGATCTTTCTTGGTGTCCCCAGCAGTGATACTGCTGGAATGTTGCTAAAAGCGGAGTAAAGCCATACTCACTCACTCACTCTGCACAATGACGTATATTTTATTTCATATGGTGCATGATATACTGCACATTGTGCTGATCTGACACACTCATTGACTATGTTTCCAGTATCGCTATTCACCCTGACAAGATCCGTATTGCGACTGGTCAAGTTGCTGGCCATGACAAGAAAGAAGGAAAAGTAAGTGTGACCACCTGGCCATGTCCAAAGAGACAGGGCGAGGACTTAATGCATGTACTTCCTGCAATGTATCTAACCAGTCCCCCAGTGTTCTGAATTAAGCATGAAACTTAAGGGACCTTCACAGAACCCAGTGTTACAATTAGAAGATTTGAGGAGACTCATGGTTCAAAAACCATACAGGGAGAATCTTCAAGGACTCGAACATTCTACTTACTTTTGAACACTGATTCTGACATCACTGTTGTACATACTCACAAAATACGAACCAATTATATATACAAACATTATCATGTTACAATGATATGAAATTGATTTGGTGAAAATTTATACAAACATTTATTTATTAAAGATATTAAATCTCAGTGGCTGAGATGATAGAGAAGTGAGCTAGAGAACATCTACTTTATTTCTTTGTCGTTTTAAGAGTAATAGCAGTGTCATAATTACATGTTCATGATAATTCATGTTAATTGTCATCATAATCATCCAGCTAAACAACTATTGTTGTGTTTGTTGGTGGAAGATATCACCATGTTGATGTTGAACCTCCCATCACTAATCTGTGGCTCATAATACTAGTATGCTTGAAGGGGCTACAAACTGACACCTTAGAAAGCTTGCATAACCATGGTAACAGCCAAACTAGTTTCCATCTAGGGCTCCAAATATTTGTTTTTGACCATAGAAATCAAATAGGAATAAATTATTTCTGCTTTAGACAAGGAAACATTCTTTATTTTACCTGTATCAAAAGTTGTTGTTTACACATTTATCTTTGACATCTCCTTGAAAGCACATGGTTGATGAACCTGAAATTTTGACAGTGCGATGTCTCTAAACTTTTGTCACATTTTTTATGTGATTTTAAACAATAATTACAACTTGGACCTTTCTGCCATATTTTAGAATTTGATAGGAAGTATGTGAAATGTGCAATGAATAATTTGTGTTACACATATTTATATTTTTTTATTTGGCTGTGACATTTGATTTATCCTCATCTTTTGATACTGCATACTGAAAGTAGTACTGAAGAATAGTGAATTCGTTATACAGAGTTCACGTTGTCTTTCTGTTGCACCAGAATACACAAAGCCATTTAGAAAGTGGTCAAATGTAACATGTTATATTGGGGATTACACTTTCTCAGTACAGATGTTAGTACTTTTTTGAAAGTATAGTCTCAAGTATAACATACGTTATCAGAAACCTGTTATCATAGTTCGAATCCTGCGTCACCCAGGATATGTCTGTAGGTTTTTCAGCACTAAACACAGGTTCCAAGGTTTCAGCTGAGTTTCAACATGTGCAACCTGCGTCTCTTTGGGCTTTCCACCCAAAAAGAGTAGATATGGAGTGATATGACTGGAATACTGTTCAAAATGGCATCACGCACAAATATATTACAAAAATAAGAAATATCCAAGAAAGCTACAGAACCCCATGGTTCACAACTTTTTAAATTCCAGTCTTGTAGTTTTGTTTCATTGCTTCCAACTCTTGTTGATATTATGTATCTGGCCAGCACAATTCAGTCTTCCGAGTTATTATGTGTTCAAAATTTCTGTTTTTTTATCTCATTATTGGAGGGCCATTAGTCAATAACACAGCAGCTGTGATCACAGTCATGTACTGATGGCCTTTAAACGAATTTATGAATATATATACATTATTTCTATTATGTACGTTGTCCACATGGTATAAGCATCCAAAACTGGTTATTATAGTCCATTATAAACCAGGATATATGTATTCATATAGAGTATATTTCATACAGATACCATGTGAGAAATTGCATCTATAGAAATTTTATGGAATGTGGTGAATTCATAAATTCTTATGCTTGAACTTACTGAGTATGACTTGTCTTTTCTTTCAACAAATCTTGGTGGGATTTCAGAGCAGATTTTATGGAATGGTACCAATGCATTTCTGAGTTTGAATGTGAAACTGAGTTTTTTTGTTCAGATGTCGCTATGTTCCAAATCTGTCATTCTCAAATATTCATGAGAGATAAAAATAGCAACAAGATTCTGTGTTGCAATCTACATAAAGATGACATAAAAGCTGACCATCCTTTTAAAAGCTGATAAGGCCATGATAGTCGATATATTAAAGAATAGATACATTTTATCATGTATATGTTGAAATGACAATTTTGGTATCTGATATTATCCTTCAACCATCCAAGCTTGACATTTGTAGACACTGCAACAGCTGCAGGGGAATTATGGATTTTAAAAACTAAAAAAATTGTTTAGCTGATATGAGACTGTTTTGAGGGGTTTTCATTCCTTCTGTGATTCATCTGAAATGTTTTATTAATATATCTAGTGCAGGGCTTGAAGCCCAGGCACAATAAGTCCCCATCAACCAGTGCTTGTCATAAACAACGACAAACTGATCAGGATGTCAGGGTTGGTGACTTGGTTGATCACATTTCATCGTCCTCCAACAGAGCGGATTGTTGATCATGATACTAAGTATTGATTTGTCTGGTGCAGACACGATTATTTACAGACTGTTGCATACAGCTGAAATATTGCTGCGTGCAGCATTAAACAAATACTGACTTCTAACTTGTGAACTTGTGACTGTAATCCGTGAGGTGACTGGATACTAATAAGGCAGTGTTAGGCCTGCCATATTCATAACTGATGCCTTATAAAGAAGGACATTTGACGAGTGAATACAAGAGAATTGTCAAGATATTCTGAGAGTAAATATACATGACATTAAACAAAGACTTACTACTAGTGCAGCTTCAGTGAACAATACTTTGTCAATATATTGCCATGACTACAATTTTATCATCGTGATGTATCGTATCGCAGGTTGTATGCCAATACCAACACTACTTACTACTAATAGGAATGACAAGTCTTTATGGATGAACTTCTTTATTGCTTGAAACCAGCTTAAGTATCTATACTGATATGTCTCTATTGTACAATAAAGAAGTTGATCATCGATAAATACTTGTCGTTCCTATTACATGTACTTCAGTGCCTCTCAAACAGTTCACTTACTACTAAGTTGTGGATTTCCTAACTGTCGTGCACATCAAGCTGACATCAGTCAGATGACTGGATAATACATAAGGCAGTGTTAAGCCTGCCATACTCATAACTAATGTTTCCTTTAGACACGTGAGGAGTGAATACAAGAGAAATGTCAAGATATTATGAGAATAATTATACATGACCACCAGCTTGGCAGGTTGAAGGAAATGTTGTACGTCTGAGTCCTAACACTTCATTTTCACTGCACGTCATCATGGTTTATTTATCATTTACTTGCCTTCTTGTTCTGTCTCCTTCATTTGCACTGTTGTAAGCTTTTTTATCATTTATGCATGTTCAGAAAAAAAGAAATAGTACCTCTGAAGTAACAGATTATGACGAGAAATGGGTAAGTGCATGACCTTGGTCTGATGGTGTTATAGCCAATCATGTTACAGCTTTTTAACATTTGTATAGCATTGAACAAACTGGGAGCAAGAAAGATACCTTTGATATAATTTAAAAACAAAATATTTTGATCTGAAAGTTGAATCTAAATCTGTTCACATTTGAAAAAGGAAACAAAGAGGACTGACATTCTTGCTTGCAGACTGTTCCTGTAATGGCTGACTAACCCATCATTTAATCCTATTATCCTGACCACTAAGTTAGACTCATGAGATACATATATGGTTGCAGGTCGGTTTGTTGTTACCGTATTGCACGGTGTCATGAAATAGTTTTGCTTGGCCACAAGTGATTGCTTGCTTATATATTTTTGTGTAGAAATGGATGTTGATTTGAAAGCCATATTTGTTTTTATGGAAGTAATGATAGATCAATATATATGCAAAAATAGGGGGAGTGGGTGACTTAAAGATGAAAGTTTTGTGTACAAAATGAAGACACATGGTTTAAAGGGTTTTTTTAGTTTGTTGTTTTAGCAGTGAATTGGCTGACTCCCAGTTGTCAATTTGTGTAACTTGCATTTAATAGAATAGAAGATCCTCAGAACAATTAAGGAGGGTTTAATTCTGTAGAATAAGTTTTGGGGGCAATGGTTTGAGGTGTATATAACCAGCTAGTTTAGAATGTATCAACCTGTCATTGCACTCATCATTGCAACATGTGACTTATTGGGCAGAGATACTCTTTTCCACTCAATGTTTTTTTGTTTTTTCAATTGCCTAAGAGTGCTGAAATTGACAGTGTGTATTGTGTTAGTGTGTGTACACATTGCGTTTTTGTGCCCAAACTAACTCACCCACTTAGTGTTTGTATATATATGTAAACTGCATGTGTAGGGATGTTCACTTCAGTGTGTGTATCACTCCTGTAGTTAAATGTGACACTTGAATGAATATTGTGAAGTGTGAATACTCACCCCAATAGTGTATAGAAATGTAATCCTTGTATCTTTCATATTATACGTTCCACTAAATTCTTGCATAACCTACTTCTTAGTATTATATAGATTCATATTTTGACCATATTTTTGCAGTTATTTTCTTATTTCATATCTGAAAGACAATTTGTTAATATTGTATTCTTTTTCATAGACCAACTAAGAATAAATGTGATTTTTAACTATTTTCTTTCAATCTTACTTACCGGTAATTACTAGTGGGCAGTACTTCCTCATTTGTTTACTAAAGTTAACTAGATTTATGTTATCTTATATTCAAGAATTTTCAATTCAAACCTTTTCTTACAAATATATGTTTCTAAAATATTTTTAAGAGGTCTTCTAAGGAAACTTTAAAGAGAATGAACTTAGACTTACGACTGACAGGCACTTTTTAAATAACATTCTGAATTCTTTGATAATTTTTTCCATTGACATTTTCTACCTTTCTTTACCTGAACATAGTTTTATTTCAATTAGATATCTGACATATGTTATCTTTGTAAGCTGAAAATGATATCCAAATGAAAACCATCATCACTACCAAATCCAAGAGTAACAATTTTTTATTTGATCATTTTAATCTGTTTTGGAGACATTTTCATCCTGCTTTGTAAATGAACTTTGAAAAGACATTTGCTCTTAGATGGATCTTATTCTGCAAACTGTTATGATTTATGCACCATTTGACCTGTAAACAAAATAGCAGGCTTTGAAATTATACATTCAGTCAGTCAAAGTAAAAATGTCTTTAAATACTGGTTTTCATCTTGTTTAGAAATACATGGCTACCTGAATTTAGAATCCAGTGTTATTTTCCTATTACTCTCTGTATCATTTCATCCTTTTCAAATTTATGCAAATAAATAAGTCATAGGGTGTGAATAAGAATTAGAATCATTGATATTTCACTAACAAGATATGATGGATTTAATTAATTTTATGTGAATTCCAAACATAGCAATGCCAGCATTCAAACACAAAAAAAACATTCTTAGCAAAAGTATTGGTTAATTACTAGTAGGCTGTACCAAAGAGTCTTGGTTCAAAGTATAGAGTAAGGTTTTGAGTTTATGTTTTGTAAACAGATGATGTGAACATTTTGTTTCCTTTCAGCCACACATTCGTATCTGGGACTCAGTGAGCCTCAACACGCTTAATGTGATCGGACTGGGGGACTTTGACAGGGCTGTGTGTTGTGTCTCTTTCTCCAAGCTGGTAACTATACATATAATCATGTCTTCCATACAGGGACAGTTGGGTAGTGTTGTCTTTCATCTCTCATTTGCCATAAGAAATGTGCATTATTATCTCATGCATTTCTTAATAACAGTGGAACATGACAGTTATTGATTAACTGGATAGGTCGAAAAGACTGGCGGAGGTGGGGTAGCCTTGTGGTTAAAGCGTTCGCTTGTCATACTGAAGACCCGGGTTCGATTCACCACATGGGTAGAAAGTGTGAAACCCATTTCTGGTGTCCCCCACCGTGATATTGATGGAATATTGCTTAAAGCACGTAAAACCAAACTCAATCACTCACTCACTCCAAAAGACTGGTAGAGATTTATAATTTCACTTGACACTGGCTATACTGTAGTGACAATCCTTGAAAGAGTTTTGGGTTGACAGCAAAGAAAGTTGATATTGAACTTGGTTATTGTGATGAAGATCTGGTTCAGTTCCACACTTGTAGAATGTGTGAAGCCAAGTCTTGGTGCCCCTCCCATGGTTTTCATGGAATATTGATAGCAGACTTGAGACCCAACACAATCACTCACAGACAAATATACCTGAAAAACTAGCAGAATTCGCAGTATTTAATTTGACAGAAGGCACAATTGGATCGGTTACTGTAATAAAAATATTAAATTTGCTTTCATATTATTTATGTATTATATTTGGCATGCCTAAGGAAAAAAGTTTGCAAGTTTGTTTTTTTATAATGTAAGTGGACTATGCACATATAAACAAATAGTGTTAACAGTAATGAACTAAAACCTCATTTGACCAAGTTACTCAGATAATACCATTTCAATTTGGCAGGAGTGAGTGAGTGAGTTTAGTTTTACGCCACACTCAGCAATATTCCAGCTATATGGTGGC
>VKKT01001484.1:118022-129997 GCA_008038995.1 Haliotis laevigata | reverse complement strand
TCCAACAACTTATATAATTCATGTTCCATGTGCTAGCCAACAATATATATTCAATGTTCTGTGTTATCCAACAATATAGAATGCATGTTCCCCGTGTTATCAAACAATATATAATCCATGTTTCATGCATTATCCAATAGGGTATAACCCATATTCCATTTGTTATCCAACAGGGTATAATCCATATTCCATGTGTTATCCAACAATATGTAATCATTGTTCTATGTATCATCAAACAATATATAATGCATGTTCCATGTGTTATCCAACACTATATAATCCATGTTCCTTGTGTTATCCAACAATTTATAATTCATGACCCCTCCGTTATCCAACACTATATAATCCATGTTCCATCTGTTATCCAACAATATATAATCCATGTTCCATGTGTTATCCAACAATATATAATCCATGTTCCATGTGTTATCCAACAGTGTATACTTCATGTCCTGTATGTTTCAGGGGGTGTCCTTCGCAGTGTTTGTTCATGCAGCCCGGGCCCTAACAGAAGACAAAGAAAAGACTGCCACACCTATCAAGGGCCACACTTCTTAAAAAATAATTCATAGACTTCAAATTTACTAACCAGACAGATGAACATAAATGTTTGTTATTGGATATTAATAATTATCTCATCTGACAGAATGTCTATTTTCCGTTCATCTGTTCATATCTCTCAACTAAACTACAAGGGGCAGTGGGTTAGCCTAGTGGTTAAAGCCTTTGCTCGTCATGCTGAAGGCCCAGGTTCGAATCCTCACGTGTGTGAAGCCCATTTCTGGTGTCACCCACCCTGATATTGCTGGAATATTGCTAAAAGCTGCATAGAACATAACACACACTCACTAAGCTACAACTTCTGTGAAGGTGAAACACAGCTATGTGTTTTCTCAAAAGTCTTGTTCAGTGGCTGAACATTTTTTTTCAGTGTTTGAAAAGTGTTCGAAGAAGTTTGGATCTGGTTTTAAACATGGCCAGAACTGCAGTAATGTGTAAATCTAATGTGATTTTTAAACCCATCATCCCGCTTGATGAGAGGGACCGGAGGGAAATCAACCCCAGGTACCTACATTGGTGTGTGAGAGGCTGCGCTTTTTTATTTTAACACCTGGTGCCTTTGTTGGTGTGGAGCGACTGCTCTCATTTTTAGTTTTTCATCTGGTTTGAACATTGGTACAGGAGAAATTGTACTGATCATTTAGTTGAACACCTGGTGCGCACATTGATAGGAGAAAGACTGTATTATTTGGTTTAACACCTGGTGCTCACAGAGGTGTACGAAAACATTCATTGTTTAGTTGAACACCTGGTGTGCACATTGATAGGAGAAAGGCTGTATTATTTGGTTTAACACCTGGTGCTCACAAAGGTGTACGAAAAACATATGCATTGTTTATTTGAACACCTGGTGCACATATTGATAGGAGAAAGGCTGTATTATTTGGTTTAACACCTGGTGCTCACAAAGGTGTTCGAAAAACTTGCATTGACTAGTTTGATATACTTGTTGCCAACAGATGTGTAAGAAAAACTGTATTCATTGTTTAGTTGAACACCTGGTGTGCAGAAACATGTGAAGAACCTTGAACCTATTGTTTAGTTGGACACCTGGTGTGTGAGATATTGTACTCATTGTTTAGTTAAACACCTGGTGTCTACCTGCTAGGTGAGAGACTATACATATTATCTATTTAATCACCTGGTGTGTGAGATATTGTACTCATTGTTTTGTTGAACACCTAGACCCCGTTTCACAAAGCTATCATAGTGCTACGACCACCTATATTGTAACATAGACTTACAACAGTCGTAGCGCTATGATGGCTTTGTGAAACGGGGCCCTAGTGTCTACATTGGTGTGGGAGATAATTTGTTTCTTATCAAACACCTGGTTAGGGAGATATTACTGTGAACGTCTTATAGGTGTTATTAACACAGGCAGTGAAAATAATTTATTACATTGAACAATATGTTTTAAATGTGTATATATACTGAGAGAAACAAATAAAGGATCACAGGAAAATTCAAGCGTTCCTTTTTGTATTTTCCAGTTTTCATCACTGCAGTTCTATTCACAAGCTGTTGATGGAAACTGGGAAATAAGAGGAACGCTTGAATTTTCCTGTGATCCTTCATTGGTTTCTCTCAGTATATATATAATTAATAACTTGATGCCTTGTGATCTTGCTGATCTTGCCGATGTTACACTGTTGTAAGCAATTCTGTAAACATTTGTTTGGATTTTCAAGGGCAATAATGTAAAATAATTCACAGTAAACAAACATGTTGTTATTGTTATTCCTTACCTTTAGAATCCTTTTCACTTGAGGCCCGATTCTGCATAGAATGTGGATAATATCTTGGTGAGAACACCTCAATCAACAAAGCATGCTAAGGCTATGGAGGGTCTGTAGCACTACCCTTGTGACTGCCAGGGTCCCGTATCAGAAAGCGCTACGACAGTCATAAGTCTATGTTACAGTATAGGAGGTACGACAGTAGTAAGTCTATGTTGCAGTATAGGAGGTACGACAGTCGTAAGTCTATGTTACAGTATAGGAGGTACGAAAGTCGTAAGTATAGGAGGTACGACAGTCGTAGCGCTATGATCGCCTTGTGAAACGGGGTCTAGAATGATACATAGTTTAAGACAGAGTGATGACTGTTAAAATGATACATAACAGAGATATGAACTCCCTTTTGTGGACTTAAGATCGTCTTACGACACCCTCAATACAACAGTTTGATGTAGTCTTACGAAAGTCACAATGTAATATACGTATTACATATTATATCATGGCTTGCGACATTCCTAATGTGACATAGACTGACTTGGTTAAGATATCCTATATATATTACATCCATTATACACCATTGTTTAACGTTCATCATCTCAGACCAGCCACACGTTGGTCCATTCCTCCCACATTAAGCTGACACCCTTGATACTGACTAAAGTGGTGTTAAACTCACTCACTCACAACCTCAGTCGTTCAAATTGCCAGTCATATAGTACATTTATTAATTCCTACAATTGAGCAACAGACAAATTTAACAATAGCAAAAAGGCTAACACCCACGTCTGTGACGGAAGGTTTCAGAAAGTTGAGAGTATAAATTTTATGTCGCTTCCGCATTATTTCGGCCATAAGCGACGATCTCGATCTCCATCTCGACAATATCGATCTCGGCCATTATGATGTGTCAGTGGCACAGGTAAATTCAGACAACAGTACAACTTGGTTCCAACGCGAACGCCGTGTCACACAGAAGTTCAGACATGAGGACAAACTCTTGCAACTGTGGGTAGAGTTCAGACAACAGTACAACTTCCAACACGAACGCCGTGTCACACAGAAGTTCAGACATGAGGACAAACTCTAGCAACTGTGGGTAGAGTTCAGACAACAGTGCAACTTCCAACACGAACGCCGTGTCACACAGAAGTTCAGACATGAGGACAAACTCTTGCAACTGTGGGTAGAGTTCAGACAACAGTACAACTTCCAACGTGAAGGCCGTGTCACGCAGAAGTTCAGACATGAGGACAAACTCTAACAACTGTGGGTAGAGTTTAGACAACAGTACAATTTCCAACACGAACGCCGTGTCTTACAGAAGTTCAGACATGAGGACAAACTCTAAGAACTGTGGGTAGAGTTCAGACAACAGGACAACTTCCAACACGAACGCTGTGTCACACAGAAGTTCAGACATGAGGACAAACTCCAGCAGAGTTGTGCAAAGGTTATGTTAGTGAAAGTAACAACATAATGTTTAATCAATCTTCACTGATAGAATCTATAACACAGTAGACACAGCGACTGGCCCTAACAGAAGGATGGTGTAACGATGGTGTAAGGGCTCATTTAACGATGTCAGTTGTGACCACGATACAGGTATTGGCACAGGTCAGACAGCCATGAAGACACCTGATGAATGAAAACAGCCACGCTGATGCCGTCAAGTATCTTATGGGATTCCGTTAAGGCTTTTTATGAACGCAAATCATACATTCTTTTGTGTTCATTACTTAAAGGAGTCTAAGAAAATGTTTCGTTCCAATCTGAATATTAATGCGAAAGCAAATTTTAGCTCAAAATCCAAGATGGCCACCAAAATTTAAGCGGGAACTGAAAACGTTGCATAAACCCGGAACAAAACATTGGTTATGGTACCAAATACCATGCATATTTGGTTACGGAAAATATTTCTCATATGCTGTAGGTCACCAGATGTTTTTAGTTTGCTTTTTGTCTAAAATTTAAAGTTATTTTTAGCTCTAAAAGGTCACAATGATGAATAAAAACCCTATTTCTCTAAAAAACATATATTTTATATAGAACTAGTAAAATTCGAAAAAAAGAATATGCTTCTTATCCTGTTTATCAACTGTAGAACAGGGCGGTTGGGTAGCCTAGTGTTAAAGCGTTGGCTCGTCACGCCGAAGACCCGGGTTCGAATCCCCAGATGGGTACAATGTGTGAAGCCCATTTCTGGTGACCCCCGCCATGATGTTGCTCGGATTTCTCATGGTCAAACACGAGGTGGTTGCCATGACCTCACTAAGTCTCACTGTCTTGGCTTGTAAAATACACAACGATTTGGTACCGTAACGTCATTCAATTTGAGTTAAAGTGATGTCCAATGACGAATGTTAGGCTTGATGTTTCTAACCAGTCGCTATCTGTGTCAGTGTCTGAATCGCTGAACTGAATAGTGAAGTCATCTTCACAAGAGTTAGCCATTGAGCATGTGCACGTTTCGTTTGTTCTGGTAGAACATCTTGTTCCAGTGCAGCCACATTTCACCAGTTGAATGATCGCTGCAGGAGCTGGAGGAACTGCTGTGACTGGTTTGAAACCGTCCTCAGTTCAGAAGGAAGTTCAATGTTGGCATAGATGGCATTATGCCAGATATATGTTTGAAAATATTATCTCAGCATGGCTGGTTTCAGTGCTGCAGAGGTTGGTTGAACAATGTCTGCCTGTTGTTCCAAATGTCAACCAGTGAGTGGCCCATCTGACCTTGTGTCTAGTTCGGTTCCTGTGGTAGCTGTCTACCCATTTCACCCATCACAAGTTGTATAGAGAAGTGCAAACAAACATGGCAGTAAAGCAATGGTGTGCTGCCTCAAATGGTCTGGAAACACCACTGAGGTCCCAGCACTCCAATGCATATTGTTAGAGGAAATATACTTTGATCGGATGCTCCAGTGCGGGGACTTGGTTGACTGAGTGGAATAGTCCCAAGGGCACGATGTGAGGCTTGATCGTGATAATCACGGGTTTGTGTGACCCAGGCCCAATTATCCATCTTGTTTGAGCGAGTGAGTGAGTTAGGATAGTTTTACGCCGCTTTTAGCAATATTCCAGCAATATCACGACAGGGGACACCTGGAATTGGCTTCACACATTGCACCTATGTGAGGAATCAAACCCGTGCCTTCGGTGTGACAAGCGAACGCTTTAACCACAAGCGTCCCTATCCATCTTGAAGATTTCTGAGGCGCGAAACCAAGAACAAAGTATACACGATTCTAATTAACATGAACATATGAAAATATCAAGTTCTTGGACTTACTGTGTAATGAGGTTGTTAGGTTGTGAAAGCAATTTCAGGAAATATTGGTTCATCTAGTAACTTAAATTGCTTGATCTATGCTTCTTGCTCGTGTGACCCTCCTTCTGGGACATACATGGTCCACTTGTACTCTTGTGTTTGTCCTGCTGATAGATCTGAACGACCCTTCACAACCACTGGTCAATACAAGGGTGCGCTGTGGACATGGGACCTCTTCTGGTATCCAAACTGTACTCGTCCTATCAGAAAGTCGATCAATTCAAGAGTTTTACACTCTACATGTGGGTAATTTGAGACATCACTGAGTGATCATTCCACAAACGGCTTGACAGTAGGGTTTACACGGTAGATTCACAGAGCACTATAATGTTAATTCGAAGGAATTGTCTGTTTTGCTAGATACGCATATCAAGTTATGACGAGTGCGATGACGAGTGCTGAAAACAGATGTCCACTATTGCTGCTTAATTCATTCACGTGATACTTTGGATCAGCCAGCCTTTCAGTGTAGCTCGATGTCTTTATTTTGCTGTAACATTGTTATTAAAGACAGTAAAATACGTCTATGGCGAACTCAAAGGGAACATAAATTAAAATTCGTTATATCCATCAGTTCGTTATACCCGTGTTCGGTATAACCTTGTTTGTTATACCCGTGTTCGGTATACCCATGTTCGTTATACTATGTTCATTATATCCGTGTTCATTATACTGTGTTCGTTATACCCGTGTTCGTTATACCCATGCTCGTTATATCCGTGTTCGGTATATAAGTGTTCGGTATTCCCGTGTTCGTTATAACCTTGTTCGTTTTACCCGTGTTCGGTATAACCTTGTTCGTTATACCCGTGTTCGGTATACCCGTGTTCGTTATGCTGTGTTCATTATACCCGTGTTCGTTATACCCATATGTTCGTTATACCCGTGTTCGTTCGGTATACCCGTATTTGTTTTACCTGTGTTCATTATACCCGTGTTCGGTATAACCTTGTTTGTTATACCCATGTTCGGTATATTCGTGTTCGGTATACCCGTGTTTGTTATACCATGTTCATTAAATCCGTGTTCAATATAACCGTGTTCGTTATAACCTTGCTCGTTATACCCGTGTTCGGTATAACTGTGTTCGTTATACGTATGTTCAGTATACCCCTGTTCGGGATAACCGTGTTCGGTATAAACATAGTTTACTGTAGTAATATTGTTTTTTAAATCGTCACTGTTAGGTGACAAAACTTGAAAAATATTTGCTACCTTAGAGAGAAAATCTCGCCGCGAAAGCCCACGCGCATGAAAACAACACGGAAGTGATTGAGTTCATGTTGGGTGTTGCTTCTTGTTAAATGTCACGAGCAACATTTACACATTAAAGACGCTCGAGTGATTTAGTGATCTAGTTTAACTCACCTACTGATATTTAAGAGAGCTCAAGTCGTGTCGTGTTGTCTGTCGTCCGTGCATTTTCATCAGTTTCTCAGAAAATATAGGGAACTGAGACTGAAACTTAATGGTCCAAATAATGGAGTTTCTGATAGGTACTCACGAAGTTCCGATCCAGATTTACAGATTACAAGCGTTTCGGCCCTATCTGGAAGTCCATTGATGGCTACTTATTGGTCATTTCTTGTAATTATTTTTGAGATTTGGCATCGGAATAGTTTCAGTGTTCCATTTATGGCATTGTGGTGAATGTTAACCTTGATTCATCCTTTAAAGCATTATAGGTGAGTCTCTGAAAGTAAATCCAGTTATCTATGATAAGAATCAAAATAGGTCAAAACATTCGAATACCGTATACCAGGTTCCACTTTACACCTGTGTGCAGATCAAGTTAAATGGATATATGGAGGCAATCATCGCAAAAGAAGTTTCCTCATACATTTTACTTCGAGAAGAAAATGATTCGTGCAACATCGGGAGAGACAGTCGGGAGGATTGTCCTGGCCAACATGCAGGCCCAAACTGTCCACGGGCTGCAGGCCATCGGTTTGCCAAGTGAGTCAGTTTCTGCTTGCTTGGCTTGCCAAAGCTAAAATAGCTATTGCTGGCAGTCGAGGCAAAAGGTATAGACTGTCCTCACTTCAAAGAGTGATTTCTCTGAGGCGACGATTTACATGACCCGCTGACACAAGTACAGACAACAACCCAATGTAGTTGTTTGTTTTGTTTGCTCAACGATACACTCAGCAATATCCCAGCTACATGGACCAGACAATCCAGTGATCAGTAGCATCGATCTACGCAATTAAGATACGATGACATGCATCAACCAAGTCGGCCGATCCCATTAGTCGCGTCTAACAACAAGCATGGGTTGCTGAAGACCAGGGCCCTATTCTCGAAAGTGTCCCAGCTAAGACAGACCCTAAGTAGTTAAGACAGAAGTTAGGACATCCTAGGACTAGGATCCTTTCGAGAATAGGGGCCCAGTTCTAACCCGGATCTTCATGGGTTCACAGAAGAGGAAAGACAGGGTTATAAGAGCATGTTTGGATGCTCCAAATGTTGAAGGCATCACCAGGTATCCACAGTCGGTGTACAGAGTTGCCTCCCTTGGACACACCTGTGATCGCGGGTTCGTATCCCGGGTCATCTGGCCTATGTTTCCAGGTTTGTCAGCTCCAAACACCAAAGTGTTAAACATCTAAAATCTGCCTGACTTCGGACTTTCTTTCCTCCATCATCAAACTGCCGTGCCGTACTGCAGCTGGTCCAACAGGCTTTATTCAGCTGACTCCCTCACTCACACATGGCGTCATTATTTACATTCACCATCACTTGTGGTAAACGATTTGGGAAAATACTTTCCTCCAAGAATCTTTTGCAGTGCTGAGATATCAACATTATTACTCACTGGTCAGGTGAGCTACAGGGGCGGTGGGGTAGCCTAGTGGTTAAAGCGTTGGCTCGTCACGCCGAAGACCCNGGTTCGAATCTCCACATGGGTACAATGTGGGAAGCCCATTTCTGGTGTCTCCTGCCATGATGTTGCTGGAATATTGCTAAAAGCGGCGTAAATCCAACCTCAGTCAGTCAGTCAGTCAGGTGAGCTACAGAACCTGGTGGATCTGTTTAACATTAATCACATCTATATCCGTATTCCATTCAACAATGTACATACTCCAGGAGTCAGGGTCTCTCCCATCAGTCACGACGCAGGGGTCTGATACAGACTGTTATGTTCATGATGAGGTTTATAATTGGCAGGTAATAGGTATGTTTGTCAAATACCTATATACGCATGACCTTCCCCCTCCACTAACTGGGCGTTGGGGGTAGCCTAGTGGTTACAGTGTTGGCTCGTCAAGGGGAATTTCCGGGATTAACTCTCGTATGGGTCCTGGCTGAGGTGCGGGAATGTTGCTTAAAACGGCATAAAACTATACTCACACATGAACTGGTAACAAGCGGGCTCTACGGTCGACCATCCTCGATTATGAAGGTACGGAAGCTCAGTTCGATGCTGTGAAATACCCTTGACCCATTTGCTATGACAGGCTCGTTTTGCGATTTTAAACAGATAAACAAACAAACAAACACACATACAAACAAACAAACAAACAAAACAGTTTCGGGTCGAAAGACACTAAAAATACTCGTCCAGTCAAATCACTGAATATGCTGGAGAAATATCGTCCCAGATTAAAGTGAGCGACTGATGTGGGTATTCCAGCAATATCACGGCGGGGACACCAGGAACGGGCTTCACACATTGTACCCGTGAGGGTTTAAGCTTGAAATGCTCTTCTACAATGATGAAATGTCGGCGTATCCGTAAATAAAGATATATGTTGCCTAAATATAGGTTGGATGGACTGCAGAAATAGCGCCGTATGAATGTAAGCCTTGCGTGGGAACTGGAGTACAGCTACAAGCAGCGTCTCTTGAGACATATTCTCCATTCCACTCAGTCTCCGGGCTTAATAACAAATCTGTGTCTACCAAACAATGAATAGAAGCTGAGCCATTATACACTCAGGCTGTACACATCCACTATTAATCAGCCCCGTCTGTTGGGCTTTCATTCAAGGGGAGGTAACTGCTGTCAGTCTGACGTTTCCCGCCAAATTACCCTGGATCGTTTGGAGTATTTGTCAACACCACTTTACCTTTCTTCAGTGTTTGTGTAATGGCTCCGAACCGGAGGAGTCCTCTGCTGTCGAACAGGATAAAAGAAAACTTTCTTTTGTGACTTCATCAGATATATCTGGCCACTCGCTTGCTTGACATCACGTTCTGGAATTGACGGCAAAACGATCTTCCCTTTCAGTCCCCAAGACGCTACNNGAACAATGTCTTGACCAAATCAGAAATCACTGACCATTCTACAGACGCATTAACTCGGACAGTAATGTGCCCAATGGGATCAATTACCAATAGTTTATTTAGCGGAGAGATCGAACTGTTCAAATTTACGGCTGGTCAACCACGAAAGACCATTTCCGGCTTTTCACAGAGACAAGATCTCGGACAGACCTCGCTTCGATGGGACACAGTATATCGGTGCACATGTACTCATGTCAGTCTTAGTTGGAGTGTTGGGTTTTCATTATTGTGCGCTTCCGTGACAGAGTGAGTGAGTTAACCCAGGTAAAAGCTAGCTAGAATTAGGGACTACAACCAAGTGATGAGATAGCCCGTGCTGTGAGTTGTTCTTTCTCCCAACTGGACTCATCCAATTATGTGCCACTTGTTATCAGTTACATGCTGTTGGTAATGTTAATGTATATACTATACACAATGCCATGACGTCAAAAACTTGATGATGTCACAATGCTATGACATCGCTGCACTGCACTGCAAGTATAATGGCAGTATAGAGTTCAGAGATGTACATTTTTCATTGAAAATTAATGAAGAGTGATTTTTTTATGATAAATAGAATCTCACCCTCGTGTCTACTGATATCAAATATATTAACACTCGTTGATTGATAGAGATTATTACACGAGCAAGAGTGTCATACGACTTATATGAAACAGGCCTCGTATAAGTCATATGATACACTTGCACGGGTGTAATAATTTTTTATTATCCACTGTATTTATCCAAGTACATTTGTGCAGTAAAATACCGTAAGTAAGTGTGACGGCCCTCTTCACTGACGTTCAATTGTTTGATGGCGTCACAGACAACAAAATACAGAAACAATGGTTGCTAGGCAAAAGTAATATGTGCACTTATTATCCTTAAGATAAATTTGTCGAATTCTGATTGGTCAATAGCCAAAGCATACCAAACCATGTAGGCGGATTTACGAAAAGGGTGTACGAACCGTACACACCGTCAAATCTGCCATGTGACACACTACACTGGTTGTACGAATGACCTTGACCTTGTGGCTTCCAAACGGCTGATCGCTTCGAAATTTTAGAGTTGGCGTATAAACAGAGTAATAAAATTGTTGCCATAACTTCCTATTTGTTTGTGTCAATAAATCTATCCAACAAATAAAATGTTTCTATATTTTACTTGTCGTTTAACAAAACCTCAAATTCGATAATTTTATCATAAACTAAGCCATCTCAAGTTATCTCCCTTCATGACCGTTCAGGAAAAATCGAGGCGAAACGTTTTGCGTCTCATTCTACCGATGATTGAATGTTATATTTTGAAGATAAGGTAAATAAAGAGATCCTGAAGGTATTAAATTCGTCACACGGTGTATTGAAAGGGTGTACGGACTGTAAGACCCTTGTAAATTCCGTATTTCGGCATTTACATGGGTCTTATAGTCCCGTACACCCTTTGGTGAAGACATCCTTGGATATTTGTAATCAACTTGTGTTTGATATAATTGACTTGTGCAGATGCAAACTGTCTCTCAGGCTTGCTGAACAGACGTAGGTGTGTCACTGTAACTCCCCTTTCTGACAAGTATTTCTTAATGGATGCTTCTGAGCATGACTTACTTATTCTCCCAATATAGTATCTTCTGGTTCTGGGACGACCAGATCCAGCACAAAACTCATCTGATTCGCCAGTTTCTGTGTGGTTCCATCTACGACTGATATGAATTTGGATTTTGTGCTTTGTGTCATTCTTCTCTGTGTTGATATCCCTAATGGCTAGAGATGATTCACGGGTCATGGTGTTGGTTGTTAAATTGTCTCTATCGTCATCAGTGTTGATATCCCTGATGGGTAGAGTTGATTCACGAGTCATGGTGTTGGTTGTTAAATTGTCTCTATCGTCATCAGTGGTAATAACGAGGAGGTTTTGGTTGCTGTGCTGGCTGTTCTATGTACATTTTGTACCTTTGTTTCACTCTGTTGTTCGCCTGTTTGTTCACTATCCTCGGAGTGACTCTGATTTTGCTTTTGTAAAGTCTCAGTTTGCTGGCTCCTTGTGTCACTTGTTTGATTGTTCTTCTGTAAGGGCTGTTGTTC
>VKKT01001483.1:42222-53519 GCA_008038995.1 Haliotis laevigata | reverse complement strand
GCCAGGCAGGGACCAACAAGTACCATATTTGAACGTCTTTTGGTATGATGCGGTCGGGGATCAAACCCGCGACCTTCCACTCTCCGGGCGGATGCTCTAACCACTACACCATGGAGGCGGTTAATATTTTGAGAGAGCATCACCACTTGCACTTCCTTATGACCTTGGTTGTTTGTACATTTGTTGCTCTTGAAAGATGATTTTTGTATGACATGAAATTTGCATGTGTACAATTTTCATTTTAAAAAACAACAATAAACAGTTAGAAACAAACACTAACAACTGTATGATGCAAGATGATTGTCAAAAATAATGGTCTACCGTGATTTATCAACCTTCTTGAAAACCATCAAAATCAAGAATGACACTCCATGCACATGGATGGGGCTACTGCGTTGTGCACGTGCATGCCATGCGTTGTGTTTAGGGGTTGTGATAAAGAAAAATGGTGGTGTGTTCTGTCTGTCTTTCAGAAGTTTGTTAACGCTTATAGTTCCTATCCAAATTGAAAGTTCAGGTTCCCCTTCTTTTTTTGAGGAGTATATTATATGGAACCAGTATTACTGTAAAAACTTTTAGCAATATTCCAGCAAAAATCTATTTCACACAATAGTGACTAAAGTCAATTCTATTTTCCTGGAACTTTCTCATCTTGATATGGGGGCGGAGGGGTAGCCTAGTGGTTAAAACGTTCGCTCGTCAYACCACATGGGTACAATATGTGAAGCCCATTTCTGGTGTCCCCTGCCGTGATATTGCTGGAATATTGCTAAAAGCGGCATAAAACTAAATTCACTCACTCATCTTCATATGGGTTTTGTAACAATTGAGTGACCAAAGGTTACAAATATCGGTCAGCAATATCCCAGTTCTTGCATCAGTTGGTACATGATGAAGTCTGGACAAGGTAAACCAGGATGATCTTGGTGAGCATGGTGAGCTCCAGAACCTGACTCTAAGCTGTTGTTGACAACACAGAAGTGGAAGACAGGACTTAGAACCTATGTAAACATACAAAATTCCTGATGACTATTCAATTCTATGACACCACAGTTTTGTATGTGCATTCAAATTTTGTGTAGGACTGGTCAGTCAGTGAGTGTGTAGGTATGGTTTTGGATCACTTTTAGCAATATCCCAGTATTATCACGGTGGTTGTCACCAGAAATGGGCTTCACACATTTTACCCGTTTAGGGAAATCGAACCCAGTCCTTCGGCGTGACAAGCGAACGCTTTAACCACTAGGCTACCCCACCCTTGGACTGGTCACTGTTGCAATGAGTAGAAGTCTCTCTTGATTATGAGACACAGAATGAAACATTTCTTCTGTCATCATATAAACAACTCTCCATTTGCAAAGGACCAAAGATGTGGTCCTTTCAATGGTTGACTGAGATAGTTACAAAGTAAGTTTGCCCCAAAAGTCAGATTAACCCACTGGTTAGGTCACATAAAATAATTTTCTTGTTTCTCATCCCTTTTTTTTTTAAATGGGTAGGGCGGATTTAATTTTAATTTTTAATTTATTTTTGTTATCATTTTCTGTAATATGTTCGTCAAAAACCTAGAATGATGGATTTTGGAAGTATGTCGGCTTCATATGTGCAAATTTACCAGTGCAAGTTTTTTTTTAAATTTAGATTCGGACGGTAATGAAAAACCAGAAATTATTTATATGTGGCCTTAGAGTGTCGACTAGTTGTTACTGTAGTTTTAGTGGCACGATAGTTTGCTCTTGTTTCAGAAGTATTATCTTTCATTCATGGGGTTTGTATACTCAATAGAGATATCTGTTAATGGTTTCCATGTCTCTTTCACAGCAGCATACAAGATGGTGATGGGGGAAGTGGTGGAGCTGAAGGTCAACTGAAGGTCAAGGCTGGTTCTGAGAAGAGATACCGAGAGGACATCAAGACTACCTACGTGGTAAGTCGGACATTTTCATTTGAAATATTGAGGGCATTTGTGAAAATATGACATTGTTATATCCAAAATGAACAGATATGTGCCGTCTGTTTTGCTAGTGAACAGTTTCATCTTACAGCCTGTATGATTCTGAAGAGAAGAAGATTCCGGAATTTCCGGGAAGATCACGTTTCAGTTGTCTTTTTATTTTCAGGTCATATATCTGTGATGATATCACAGTTATTTTGCACCATAATTCAAATAGCACAATTTATTATTGTCTGATTCATCATGTTACATGTCACAATTCTCAGCTCCCTTGGAAGTATCCACCCAAAGTTGTCACAGAGGTGTGAGGACATACATTGTAATGTAATCTACGTTCACATAACTGTTGAAACCATCTTTAGAGATACCCTTGGTTGATGGCTGTTGCAGTTTCAAGCAACAGCTGAACACAAACACAGGTTTGAATAATACTTGTTGTAGAGGGTGCCTAAATGAATTGAGTGTCCTGTTATAATCTACTATACATGATATACCATGCTTCTTGACGTTTTCTGAACAAGATGCATATCCTTATATTCTACTGATGAAATTATTTCCATTCATAATTATTCATTATTATTAGAATTGATACATGGTCTGAATGAATTGGGTGGTCAGTTTTAATGACAGGATGGATCGGTTGGTCAGTTTCAATGACAGGATGGATCAGTTGGTCAGTTTCAATGACAGGATGGATGGGTTGGTCATTTTCAATGACAGAATGGATCGGTTGGTCATTTTCGATGACAGGATGGATCAGGTGGCCAGTTTCCATGAATGGGTAGTATCACAATTGCTTTAATTGATGTACATGGCATTAATCACTAGATCATCTGGTCCAAATTTGATTATTTTACAAACTACCATCGTATAGCTGGAATATTGATATGCGGGGCATTAAACAACAAAACAAACAGTCATTATTACTATAATTTTCTCAATGCACAGAATGAACTTATGCACTGTCCAGCTTTGGCACCAATTGTTTCACCGTTTTGATTGTTTGCTCCCTTAACTGGGAATGTGACTTTAAGTCAATTTCTTGTTATATACAATTGAATGATGCCCCAAATAATTGATGTAATGTCTTTCAATCATAAATAACCAAACTTATGTTTCACATTTGTCCAGACCAATTTTATTTCTTGTTTTACAGATCCACCTGTTGTATGTTTTCAAGAATAAGAAAAAAAATAATTAATTTTCCCGCTCAAAAATACAATCCTAATGTTTTTATTGGCCAAAAATGTAAACTTACAAGAAAATCTTTTTAAGATTGTTTTTTTGCCCCATATACACTACTTTAATTGCTAAAAGTAAAAAACTTGAGCATTTAGAAGGAATATTACTTTGTGTGGTGATTTTATATATTTTTTTTTCCCCTCCTGCCTTTAGATTTTCTGAGGACAAAAATCTGTAAAACAAGAAATAACTTCTGTCTGGCCTTATGAGGAAATCCACATTTTTCTACTGTTTCTTTCCTTTACAGTGTTAACTGCTAGTATGTTTCTGCACACAGATTTCTTTCATCTGATGATAAACTGATGTATATTAGCAAAATCCTCCAATTCCTCAAATAATGCTGCACCAAATCCTTTCTCCAATATGGTGTGATCTTTCCCACGACGTTTATGAACATTCAGTGGCCGAAGTGAAGTGAATTTGCCATGCCTTCATCGATGCATTGATCCATCTTGCCACTGTATATACTTGAGAATACTTTGTCTTAATGAATCGTATCGGATAGTTTGTGACGTTGGTTCTGTGAGTTTGGTTGTGTGTAAAGAGGATTTACAATGTTTAATGTTTGGAAGGTTTGTGAGCGGGTGTGAAGCCAGGTGGTTAAAGCATTCACCTGTCATGCAGAAACACCAGCTGGGTACAGTGTGGGGGAGATATACAGTAATTATTTCATGAGTGAGTAAGTATTGTTTGATGCCGCTTTTTGCAATATTCCAGCAATATCTTTACTGGGGTAATCTTCAGACTTTGTATGCATGATGGAAGCAAACGCGGGTCTACAGAAGGACAAGCAAAGAATTGAACAACTCAGCTACCCAACCAACATATTTTTCCATGAGGATGCTAACTTTGTAATCCATTGTTGTAGTACTGTTGTGTTGGCAAACAATTTACGCAACATAAAGAAACATGTACATGTGCCAGCTAGTTGGATACTCAAACAGGTATCCTTTGAAGATCTGGGTTAGAATTGATCTTCAGTAACCAATACTTGTGGTAAGAGGTGAAAAACAGGATCGGGTGGTCAGACTCACTGACTTGGTTGACACATGTCATCGTATCCCAATTGTGTAGTTCGAGGCTCGTGCTGTTGATCTGTGGATTGTATGGTCCAGACATATAGCTGTAATATTGCTGAGTGTGGCGTAAAACTAAACTCACTCACTCACCCACCCACCCATCCTAAATGGTCAGTTTAAAGTACAGGATGGATGTACATATGGGTAAAACCTTAAACAAAAGCACCCAATGACAGCTGTCAGATGATTCAATGTGCACCGAAGACTCCCAACAAAAACTGCTTCTTAAAAGACTGATTCTGATTTGGAGAAATAGAATCTGTATACTTGTCTCTGTATCTGTTGAGCAAAGTTTATAAAGGATTACAGACTAGATTTTGAAGTTTCAGATGAGAAATTTAAATTTAGATAACTGTGCAGGATAATAAACCCTAAACAAGATTGATTGTGTGATGACAGATTGATTGAGGTGGCGCAGTATTTCGTAGCTTGAATAAAACAATGTCCACACCAGAGAATACTCAATCTCTATTAACTGACAGAACAGATTCCAATGGTGAAAATTACATCTGTTACACAATCATGTGTTACATGTGATGAAGTCAATCTCCACTAAGGATACAGCTACTGTAACGCACATTGACATCTCGGGACGTTATATTCTTTCTTTGTTCATCAGCCACATGTTTTGTGTTATGAGAGTGTGTTTCTTGTAATTTGTAATATCACATTGATTAAATGATAATTATTATGGGTCAATGTTTAAAGTTTTAAGTGTGGGTTTTGGCTTGCATCTCGCATCATATATGTTCAATGGCAATAGTATTTGTTTTCAAAGTATTTGGTTCAAAGGGGACTTTTAAACCTTTTGTCACGGCAAATGATTAACCGTAACATTTGTCAATAAACAAATTCATAACGATTTGCACCTATGAGGTCATAACATCAATGTCCTTTAGTGGATCTTTAGAATTCTTTTGGCTCAACAGCAAAAACACGTGTTTCAAAGTAATTCTTAATGTACAGTTGGCTGATCTTAAGTACAAACCAAACACATCTTAAGTTCATGTCAGCCTCCAATGTTTACCCTTGGTTTAATTGTTTGGATCAATGGCTTTATGATCGTGGGCTTATGGAGTATTTCTTGTTCCTCAATATTTCTTTCATGAATGGATTGTCATATCTGTTGAAACGGTTCAAAATTACATATTTTATATAAATAAAATAGCAGACGAGCCATAATTCATCTTGATATCCCCCAGAATATAATGCAGGGGGATACAGTCAATGCCTTGTTTGTCCATCCTTCATCATTTCGCATCCAGAGCATAGCTCAAAAACGGTTCAATATTTTTCAACAAAAGTTGGTAGGTATGTCAAACAGAACATAAAGTGGTGCCTTTTGCTGTTTACAGATTTTTGCATTTGTATCTTCCTCGATTTCCTTGGAAACAATTTGAACTCAAAAACTGCTCAATATCTATCTATAAAACTTGGCAGATATATCAAACAGATCCTGAAGTGATGCCTTTTGCTATTTATTAATTTAAGAAAATCAATTTGTTTCCTGTTTCCATACCAACAAGTTTGACTTTGACTCTGCTCATAGTTTTGTGTTTGTCAGGACCATAGCCCGAAAGAGTACTGTGTATTCTTTCGTGAAACTGTGCACAAACAAAAAACAGGTTGTCAACTTCTGCCCTTTGGGTATTAGGGATTTTTATAAATGTGTATGTTTTCCTTTGCCTTTGATATTGGTGTGTACCTGACATAGAAGTACATAGTTACGAATCCCTATTCCATGTTATTGTTTTAATAGCTCAATAACTGCTCTTGTGTCAGATTAGACAAGTTGGACTTTAAGAAACTGTCAGATGATTTGTTCTTTCAAATTTGTGAGGTCGGGGGGATTTGTCATCTTCTGATGAAATATACAACCTAAAATGACAAAGTTAAAAAAAATAAATTTAAAATTTGATGGGGGCTGATAAATGTCAAATATCCATGAGAGCACAATAAAGACTGGTGTTGTTAACCAATTATTGGTAAAGAGATTTTATCAAGTATTTGCCTAAAGGAAAATTATGCTTAAATCATAAGCTCTTAGAATTTATGCCTGCAAATTTGAACCATATCAATATCGTCACCTTGCCAGAAGAGAAGGTACCATATGTCATGTAACGATTCCATGTAAAAATGAAATATATAATTGTCTATCTATAAATATAAACATTCATACTAGACACCAAAACCAATAATGAAATTGCAGAGCACACAAAATATTGTAGGGTCTGTTTTATGTGTTAGGATCAATTTTTCCTTTTACATCTGTTGAACACTTTTTGCTTATAGTCTATTAATTTTTCAAACTTAATTTTGGGTAAACAATATTCCCCAGAGTATTAATATATGAAAAGTTGCCAGGTTGAGTTTACTTGACCTTTAAACACAGCTGGTAAAATTAACTAAAGTAAATAGCTTTGGAAAATTCACAGTCTAACAAAACATATTTTTCATTTTGAATTGTATCAACAAGGGATCATTAAAAGGATCGATAATCAGAAATATAATGGGAAGAAATTTATGATTATCGATATGAAAACTGCGTCATCAGTAATATTGTACAAAAACTATTGTAATGAAGTAAATTTTTTATTTACTCCCACGTCACACAAAGTTAAATCTAAATTCATGATCGGCTTTCAAATTATGTTCTGAACATGCATAAATATGTTCCTACACAGCAGTGATGTTAAAGATGTTCAAATGATTTTGTTTTGTTTTGTTTTCATCATATTTCATTGATCAAAAAACAATTGATATTCTGTTAATGATTATCAATCCGTTAAATCTGTATCAATTGCCATCCCTAGAATCAAAGTTGATGATACAGAGTGGCAAGAGGAGGATGGGGATGATAAACTGGCCTGTCTCTGTCTTCAGCGGGTTCGATTCCCCACATGGGTACATTTGTGGTGTCCCCCACTGTGATATTGCTGGAATATTGCGTAAAACAAAACTCACTGTCTCCACTTTCAGTCTAGCAGATCGCAGTAAGTGAGTGAGTAATTTGGCGATATTCCAACAATATCACAGTGGGATTGGATTTACTTACTGTACCCCTGTAACGATGCATTGAACTATCGATGGATTGCAATTGTTGAGTCTCCGATAGCAATTTATCTATGGTAGAAACGAAAAACTATCGATGCATCGATAGTATGTGTGACTATCGATAGTTAAGTAACTGACTTACGTTGATAAATGTGGAGCACAAAATACAGGAAGTACCAGATTAGTTCACTTTGATTTAGAGTTATCCACCCCTGTTATGTTTTAACTGTTTACTTGATCTGGGTTTCAAGTTTCAAGTCAGTTATTAAACGAGACTGAAACTACTTCAGCTTGTTTTTATTTCATATAAACTATACATTAATTTGGGAAATGAGTTCAAATGACACAATTCAAGGAGCAAGAGACTATTGCAATAGTTGGTCGCAATAGACTATCGCTATTGCAATAGTATGTTGCAATACACTATCACTATCACAATAGTTGTTTCCCCCTCAATAGTCACCCCTACCTATGGGGATTTGAACCCAGGTCTTCAGCTTGACAAGCAGACACTTTAACCATTAGGGCTACCCCTAGGTTGCAATAAAGATGGTGTGAGATTTCTTTCATCATGGCAGATTTATACTGATGCTTTCTCTGCATGTATGTAATTTTGATAGAGCCAAATCCCTCCATTTAAATTTTCACTTGTCAGTGGATAGAAAAATGCATTTGTAAAAAGTTCAGAACCCAAAACTGGATTTGTGGTAATATACTGACGGTAACAAATAGGGAACAGCTCATCATCACAGTGTTCCGCTATATATTTTCAGATTTCCACAGTGCTATCTAAAGCTGGTGATGAAAACTGGAAAATATGAATGGAACATTTGAATTTTCCTGTGATCCTTTATTTGTTTCTCTCAGTATATATCACTCAATCAGTTAGATAGCTATCTGTGAAGGTCCGGGTTAGAATATTGATCTTCAGTAACCCATGCTTGTCGTAAGAGGCAACTAACGGGATCGGGTGGTCAGGCTCGCGGACTTGGTTGAGACATGTCATCGGTTCCCAATTGAATAGATCGATGCTCATGCTGATGATCACTGGATTGTCTGGTCCAGACTGGATTATTTACAGACATCCCCATATAGCTGGAATATTGCTGAGTGTGGCATAAAACTTAACTCACTCACTCACTCACTCAGATAGCTTCTACCAACAGGTATTACAAACTGTCTTTTTGTCTTGGGCTCTTGCTGTATATAGTAGATGAAATGCATATAACAAACTATCATTTTACCAAACTAAAATTTGTGGTTCATTTGGGTTCATTATAACCATAATTAACTGTGCCACTAGTCGCAAATGAACCACAGACAAGGTAGATATGAAACATGGCGTCTACCTATGCAGGGCCCAAGGCGCTTGACTGTACGTAATATTCATGATTATGTGTAAGTAACCATAAACACAGCTTGGATCAATGGGTGGTGGGGTAGCCTAGTGGTTAAAGCATTCCCTCATCATTCAGAAGGCCTGGGTTCGATTCCAAACATGGATACCATGTATGAAGCCCATTTCTGGTGTTCCCCGCCGTGATATTAATAATAATAATAATAAGTCATCTTCTATAGCGCACAGTCTCCACACACCAAGTGATTACTCGGGGCGCTGAATCAGAATCTGATTCTTATTACCCCGGATAACCCAAGCTGCCTGTTAGGCTCTAGAAGGTTACAGTCACAAAACTTTATCCCACCTGGTACCCATTTTTCTGCTGGGTGAACAGAGGCAATTTGAACAAACTCACTTGCCTAAGGTGAGACCACATGCATCACATGTGCTTTGTTGAGGGGCAGGACTGAAGTCCTAGAAACTCTCAGGAGACAAACACGGTCACCCATCCAAGGATTATCCGAGCTCGACGTTGCTTAACTTCAACTGATTTGTGACCTGAGCTGTGTGGACAGGACCACGCCGTCCACGGACCACGTGCCATTGCTGGAATATTGCTAAAAGCAGTGTAAAACTAAACTCACTCACATGGTTCAAGGGGAGACTGCACACAAAAATCACAGCCTATTTTAAGAAAGTCGTATCAATGATTGAAACAGATGAGGACAGTGGATTGGACTAGTAGTTGAAGCATTTGCTCATCACGCCCAAGACCTGGGTTCGATTCAGCATATGGAGTGTTCCCCATCGTGATATTGCTGGAATATTGCTGAAAGCGGCGAAAAACCATAATCTGTCACTCGCTTGAAGATGAATGGATGATCACTTGGCTAATATATTTAGTGCCTAATCAATATATATTTTGCAATATGAGGGTGAAAGGCAAGATACAGTTATCATTTCGCAAACTGAGTACATGCTGAGTATTGTTCCTAATGAGTTCTCTTGCTTTAGTGAGTGAGTGAGTGAGTTTAGTTTTACACCGCTTTTAGCAATATTCCAGCAATATCAAGGCGGGGGACACCACAAATGGGCTTCACACATTGTACCCATGGGCCTCCCGCGCTATAGGCGAATGCTTTAACCACTAGGCTTAGTAAATTGGGGCGGTGGGGTAACCTAGTGGTTAAAGCGTTGGCTCGTCAMGCTGAAGACCCSGGTTCAATTCCCCACATTGGTACAATGTGTGAAGCCCATTTGTGGTGGAATATTGCTGAAAGCAGCGAAAAAAAACATACTCACTCACTTGAACATGAATGAATGATCACTTGGGTAATATATTCACTGCCTCAACACTATAGATACAGTCATCATTTCACAACTGTGGAGATGCTGAGTAGTGTGACTGAGTTGCAGAGGAGTTCCCAAACTCTGGCATACTGACAGCCGGCTGGTGATGAATATACTGAGCAGGAGTAGCCATGTTGAAACTGTGTCATTAGTAGAGTGAGTGAGTTTAGTTTACACCTCTTTTAGCAATATNCCAGCAATATCACAGTGGTGGACACCAGAAATGGGCTTCATACATTACACCCATGCTGGGTATTGAACCCTCCCAAGCGATGAGCGAATGCATTAACGTCTAGGCTACCCCACCATAAGCTAACTGGGAATAGCTGCGATATTGCTGCTGTGGGTTCATGAAGCATTCAGCACTCACTTGTCTTGAATGCCAGAGTGGCCTGACTGTTGAAACAGATGAGTGAGTGAGTATGGTTTTACGCCACTTTTAGCAATATTCCAGCAATATCACAGCGGGGGACACCGGAAATGGGCTTCACACATTGTACCCATGTGGGGAATCAAACCCGGGTCATCGGCGTGACAAGCGAACGCTTTAACCACTAGGCTACCCCACTGCCCCTGAAACAGATGAATCAATAAGATGTGAAAACGAGGAATTTACGAATCACTTTTGAGACAGTTGCGGCAAATTTTATAAGTCGAATTGACACAGAATTCCTCATTTGATATCCAGGCAGAACATTACTCAAATCACATTAAAATCAAATCACAATGCTCACATCCACAACGCAAACATCAGAGGACATCCCATTGCGTGTCACGTCACACCAATCGGAGCATCGCTAACATGATTTCCAAAATTAAACTTCGGATCAGTTTACTAATCATTCAGCTTTGTAAAAGTCAAATTGAGGCATTTCAAATGACAGTTACAGGCTGCATAAGTCCTTTCATCGTCTGCCAAGGGATAAACATATGAAATGAAGAAGGTTTTCCAGATTCTGTGGGAAGTTCTACTATAAAATTTTGTCCATCTTCATCAATTTTTAGTCTTCTTTTGTTCACTTTTCAAATTCTGAATGAAAAACTTTGTAAAAACATTTTTCAAAGTGTATGTAGTGTGGATTAAAAGTCACAAGTTGTTGTTGGGAAATAATAATAATAATAATGTATCCATTTATATAGCGCCAAACTCCACACTATGTATGCTCATAGCGCTAACAATCAAGGCCATTATTACCCCGGATAACCCAAGCTGCCTGTTAGGCGCTAGAAGGTTATAGTCATATGACTTTTTTCCACCGGGTACCCATTTTCCTGCTGG